>JAOYMR010000008.1:8746724-8768818 GCA_025802075.1 Tenebrosternarchus preto
CCCCCCCCCCCTCCTTTGGTTGGGCCTTGAGTTCAGACGTGTTCTTAGGTTGTGACGGGAGTTCAGGCGTGTTATCTACCGCTGTCCCCCCCCCCGGCCGGGCCCGTGCTCCCCCCCCCCCCCCCCCCGGGGCCGGTCCCCAGCTCTCCTTCTTGCATGCATGTCCTAGCATGGTTACACTCTTGGCTCTCGGGTCTCCTCATTTAAAATGGGTTGTTCTGTTTGCGTTGCAGGCTCGTCCAATAACGTTCAGTATCGCACGGAAAGGATCAAAATCCCCTCCACTCCCCGGTACCCGCGCTCTATGCTGGGCTCAGACAGAGGTGCGCTCCTCTTTTGTAAACAGTTGTCATTTTTTTGTTTGCGGAAGGTTTAATCTTTCACTGAGACATTGTGTCCAGGCTGTTTGGTGGTGTGGATAAGAACCCCTCCACACCGTGTGTGTGTGTGTGTGTGTGTGTGTGTGTGTGTGTGGTGCAGGGTCCCTGTCCCACTCGGAGTGCAGCAGTCCCAGTCTCATCACACCGCCTCTGTCCCCGCTCAACCTGGAGACGTCCTCGTTTGCCTCCAACCAATCGCAGAACTCCATCTCCACGTTGCCGCGCATCTCCGTCAGCCCTGTGCCTGCAGGAGAGCACAGAAAAGACAGGTCTGCTCCCATCCACCCCCTCAGCAGCCCTTCCGCACTGTTGCCAAGCAACAGCGCGCTCTCAGGTCTGGCGCAGCTGTTCTGAGCTCAGGCCTCTCTCCCTTTTAGTTTTCTAAGCTCAGTGTGCTGGGGTAGACTCAGTATCCCCCCCCCCCCCCATCCTTTTGCAGAATGCAAATGTGCTCATTAATGTACTCCATCCTTTCCATTAGATGTTCTGATTTCTTCGTGGCGTTTGTGTGTCGCTGTGTTCATCCAAACACATCTGTCTTCCTTCGGTGTGTTGAGTCTCTGTAGGTTTTCACACGCCGTCTCTTCTGCCTCTGCCTCTTCCCGGGACCCTTTCAGATCTCTGTACCGTAACAGGTCGTTTCTGAGAATCCCTCTGGCTGCTAGGCCTCGGTTCTCCTCTCTCAGGAGCCTGAGGTTTGTTTCCTGCCAGTCACACAAGGGGAAATGCTTGACGGATCTGCTTGTTTGCTTTTTGTGAACACACAGCTGCATTCTGAATGACTGGCTGGTGGAAATCCCTGCTTGTTTGCTGTGTGTGTAAATATACTCGGACCAACTTTAGGCCGATTGACTGATAACTGCCATGTTCCAATCACAGGGTCCATGAGACCATTTTTTTTTTAATATGAATGGACTCATCACAACTGGACCTGCCTGCTTTTGCACCAGTCAAGTCGGTCACAGTTTGAAACCATTGGATCTGGACTTTTAAAACGGATCGTGAGTTGAGCAGTAGATGGTTGATGCTGCACTTCATAGGACCTTGTATGGTCACTGCAGTACAAAAATCTTTCTCATGAGTTTATTTTGCATGTGTTTTGTTGGCACGTGAAAAGATCCAGAATATTCTTGGTCAGTATGAAAATTCTGTCTTCTTAAGAGATGACATAAAACAATCATTTGTATTCATCACTGCTTGTGGGTTTTAGAACACTTACAAATCTGTTATAGGCTATTAGTTGGTGCGTTGGTTATTTATTTCTTAATTAAGCTGAGTGGATCCCATCTCGGTGCTGGTCTTGGTTGGTAGTGAGTTAAGAGTACTCCACCTTTCTGGATCTTTCATCTTTTCATCGTTTCTTTCATGCACACACCCTTTGCTTCATGGTCCTGTCTGATCCCGTAGTTGCACTTGGTCCCGCCGTGCCAGGTGCATGCCCTCGCTCTCCGGCTCAGGGCCGAGTTTGCTTGTGTGGACAGCTGCAGGCCACGTCCTCCGGAGCAGCGTCCCCTTGCATCCAGCGTTTCTGCTGCCCTTCAGCTCTCTACACCCCTCCCTCCTTTTCAATCAACTGCCAAGAGAGCTGAGAACAGTGAACGAGGCGGGCAGGGCAGCGGGGGGGGGGAGGGCTGTGGCACCGCCGGGGCCCAGCACTGGGACGCGTTGCTCTGGGACGCGGGTCGAGTTTTGAAGGAGACCCTGATCTGCCGTCTGTGCTCCGGCAGGCCGTACCTGGAGGAGCCGCGCAATGTCGTCGTGCACAAGGGGGCCGAGCCCCTGGGCATCTCCATCGTCAGCGGTGAGAACGGGGGCATCTTTGTGTCCAAGGTAACCGGAGGCAGCATTGCACACCAGGCAGGCCTGGAGTACGGGGACCAGCTCCTGGAGGTCAGTACCATAGCTGGAGCTTTTTTCCCCCATTGTGGTTCAGCACCATTTTTACGAGCTAAGAATAGTTTGGAACCAAGACACTCCCCAGAGTATTCCTGGTTCTTTTCCCACCAGGCTGCAAGAACAGTGCTGTGTAAATTAGGTACTGTAATAAAAAGATGTGATAATTTTCATGGATATTACATGGATATTACATAGGTTATAAACACCGTGTAGGGCAATGTCAGGCTCGTAATATTGGTTACCTGCTTAGCTAGCCAGTATTCACTTATAGCCAGCAGGCTAACCAATGAGCCAGCTAGCGTTTGCTAGGTGAGTTACATAGCTTTGCCATTTTCTCTTGGTAATAACGTACGTCTTGTTTTGTCAATAAATCCAAAAAATAAACAAACCCATTCTACAGGCATACTTTTTAACCAGCTTCCGAATGGCAGTAAAGTTATGCAGGCAGAAGAGCCATTAGCGTAGCGTAGCGTCCGTTGTGTGACCGTGACGTCTGTGGTCGTCCGCAGTACAACGGCATAAACCTGCGCAATGCCACAGAGCAGCAGGCCCGCCTGGTCATCGGCCAGCAGTGCGACACCATCACCATCATGGCACAGTACAACCCCCACATGTACCAGCACGCCAACCACTCCCGCTCCAGGTAACGCCCGCCCGCACCCATGCCACATGGCCACGCCCCCTTTCGCCGGCCGCGGGTTGTGACGCCCTCTGTCCCGCCGCCGTAGCTCTCGGGTGGAGCCGGCGAGCGCGCAGCCCACTCCGCAGGGCAGTGGGACCGTCACCCCGGACAACCAGTCCACCATCGACACGCTGAGCGAGCAAGACGAAGGCACCCTCACCCCCTCGTCCAAGCAGACCACACCCACCACCAGCCCACACAGCTTCAGCAGGTACACGCGCACATCAGCACAACCAGACCATGAAAAGATATAAAGTGTGTGTGTGTGTGTGTGTGTGTGTGTGTGTGTGTATATATATATATATATAATTTAAAAAAGGAATTAAACCAAAGTGTGCTGCTGTTCGTTTTTTTAACACAAAACAATTTAGTCCATCTAATGTCTGCATAATCAACCAGTAAACGAAGCGCGGTGGTCATGTCACAGAATGTCATCGGAGAGCTCCAAGAAGCTTGCCGAGGTTCGGGTGGTGTCCGTGAGGAAGACCCAGGTGGAGCTGGGTGTTCAGGTGTGCGGTGGGAATCTGCGCGGGATCTTTGTGGAGCGGCTGGAGGAGGACAGTCCTGCCAGGGGGGTCGACGGCCTTATGCCTGGAGACATGATCCTGGAGGTGAGAGGAACGGCCCCCTCATACTGCAACCACATCATTTGTTTACTAAAGGTATATGACGGGTAAAGATCTTCATTTGTACAGAAATGAATCGTGTCCGTTCTGAGTTCAGTGTGTCCAAACCTAATGTCAGTAAATGCAAACATGGCGCTGTACTGTTTGAACCCTGTTTGAATGAATGTAGTCACGCTCATCAAAGATGTACAGATCCAGCCAGTGTAGCACATGTCCAGATAAGGGCCTTTTCAGATGGGATTTCAGGGGGTTTCTGTCTTAGTGGGCCTGTGTTTTGCATTCATTTGTGTGTTTATTACATTTAGCAAGCTAATTCAGCAGCCGTAAATATTCCCTTCAGTTAACTTTAGATTCAACACGATACCGTTTGTGTTTTGTGTGCACGTGTGTACGTATTTCACCAAGTGTTCTGTGCAGTGGATCTTTTGTTCTTTGATTAACAGTGAGTGAGTGAGCTGCTCTGGCCTGTCTCAGAGAAATGCTTTGTTCTGCACTACCAGGGCACTTGTGTGCCACAGTATTGTTCTCCATTGATCACCTCTCTTCTCTCTTGCTCCTGGGTATTTCTGTCTGAGGAGAAGGGAAGTGGTCATGTCCTCTTTCTGGCGTGACTGGCTGCAGCTGGCTGTCGGATGAGCTCTGCCTCGTCCTGACAAAGCAGACGCGTCATCTTGTCTTGAAAACACGTTCAGTTTTGCCTCGGATGGAAATCAATAACTTTCCTCAATCAATAACTTGTACGTTGCGTGCCAAGTGCGGCCCTTTCCTTTCCGTTGGTGTCATAGTTTCGAGAAATGTTTCAAGATCGGGGGGTAACAAAAAAAAATAAATAAAAATAGGCCACTCCCCTCACCTGTCGCACCATTTTGTCTCTCTGTGTGTTGTGCCCTGCTGTGCTCTCCAGTATAACTCTGTGTCTATGAAGAATAAGACTGCAGAAGAGGCCTACCTGGAAATGCTCAAGGCAACAGAGACGGTCACGTTCAGAGTCCAGCATCGCGCGGACGAGTTCAACCAGCTGAAAGACACCGCAGGAGACGGATTCTACATCAGGTAGAGTGGAGCAACAAGCAAGCAATGTTTCGTTTACCCAGCAGTACTGCTGCGAGAGCCACAGGGAGGTTCTTCACAGGCAAACGCCAGCGTTCCCTGGTCTAAATATGGTTACCATAGAAGGTCTGCGTTTATGTTAACACTTTTAATCTCTTCAGATACGTATGGGGATAAGCTAGCGTTCGACGTTAAAACCTAGCTTAGCGCGCGTGCGTGATTCACGGATTCCAGTAGTTGCTGTGGTAATGAGGTGGTGTGGTCGGAACAGGAAGCATGTGAAGTGTGCGCTCTGTTCAGGAATAGCTGGGTTTGTTTTCATGAGCTCCGCTAGTCGCCGCGCACCTGCACAGGTAAAGATGGCGTCTTCAGTGAATGTGGCGGATTTGACGTGTGTGTGTGTGTGTGTGTGTGTGTGTGTGTGTGTGTGTGTGTGTGTGTGTGTGTGTGTGTGTGTGTGTGTGTGTGCGCGCTTGTGTGGCAGGGCGCTGTACGACAGAGTGGCTGAGAGCGATCTGGACCTCTCCTTTAAAAAGGACGACATCCTGTACGTGGACGATACACTACCCAAGGGCAGTGTGGGCACCTGGATGGCCTGGCAGCTAGATGAAAATGCACAAAAGATGGAAAGGGGGCAAATCCCTAGTAAATACATGTGAGTGAAGCACAGTTACAAAACCTGCATGGACTTTGTCGCGGTGAAGCATGATACTGGGACATGTCAACAGTAATTGGTAACACTGCACGTGGTGTGTGGAGCCTTGTGACTGAGCTGGTCGTGTGTGTGTGTGTGTGTGTGTGTGTGTGTGTGTGTGTGTGTGTGTGTGTGTGTGTGTGTGTAGGATGGATCAGGAGTTCTACCGCAGGCACAGTATGAGCGAGCTGAAGGATGAGACAGGCTCCAGTAAAACACTCTCGGCCGCCGCACGCAGGTCTTTCTTCCGCAGGAAACAGAAGCACAAACGTAGCAGCTCCAAAGATGGCAAAGACCTTCTGGCCCTAGACGCCATCAGCACCGACTCCATTCCGTTTTTAGAAGGTGAGGACCTGCGCTGTCCTGAGCACAGTGTTGGGGTGCCACAGGTCAGACTTTGTGATGAGGAGAATAAAGTCTGGCAATATTTTCATTAGCTTAAATTAAAGATGCTAAACACTGACGCCATTTGTTTGCATTGGTTTTAGCGTGGTCCTGCTCTAGCCGAGCTGAACCGAGTTGAACAGCTTGTGTGTGTGTGTGTGTGTGTGTGTGTGTGTGTGTGTGTGTGTGTGTGTGTGTGTGTGTGGGGGGCCAGACTGTGTGAGCCTAGCCTACCAGAGGGTGCAGAAGGTGGATTGCCAGTCTCCCAGACCTGTCCTCATCCTCGGCCCACTGGTGGACCCTGTTAAAGACATGCTGGTCCGAGAGTCTCCAGGGAAATTCAGCAGATGCATACTGGGTAAGCGGGTCTACGCCCGCAGCAGCAGCCCCCCGAGTACCTGCTGGGTAAAGCGTTAGGAGCTGTGAATGTGAGGGTGAGCTGACCTTGTCTTGTGTGATGATCCAGAGGTGATGAAGGCCTCTCAGCAAGCCATCGAACGAGGAGTGAAGGACTGCCTCTTCATTGATTATAAACGGAGGAGTGGCCACTTTGATGTGACAACGGTGGCCTCCATCAAGGAGATAACGGACAAGGTACATCTCTTACCTTTCTCTTTACTTTCATAGTGAAATAGTTGTCTCTGTTTTTAATTTGACCAGATTTTGTATGAAAATGACTCATATTAATAATTATTATGGTTTTTTATCTTTATTTTTTTACTGGTCTGTTAGGAAAACATCAATTTGAATATCTTTATTTCCCAACCTCGGGATCCTGCTTGCTACGTAAAACGTGGGTCTTTCTCAAACATTCTGTTGAGAAAAATTTGCAGTCATAAAATAATTAGACTTTAAAAACATCTGACTTGTGCAACACAAAACGGACTTGAATATTATGTAACATGCAGAGCTCATATGCTTATTATAACATACATCATCTTCTGATTGCCTGTCATGGAAGAAAAAAAATGCTTAAAAGCCTAATTGTCAAAGTGAGACACTTATGACAACAAACAGACTTGAAATAGAAATCTGATTGTTGGTTCTCGGGTAAAATCCTGGATATCCAGTCAGGTTGATTAGTACCTCGTCAGAGTACGCAGGGTGTAGGATGTGTTGAAACATGCAGAGAAACTCACCAGCTCAAACGATGCGTGAAACTACGTCAAAACAAAAGCTGAAACGAAAGGCGATCGGAAACGACGTATTTTTAACGTAGGAGGTGTGTTTACGTAGAGGATTTCCAGTTTGATCTGGTCCTTCCTGTCTTGGTAATGTTAGCACTGAACTGGCTGGGAGGACGTTAAAGCCCATTTCATTATTCAACACAGTGCACATCACTCCAATACACTCTGCATGTACGCAGGTGTCTTTTAATGACAAAAGCATTAATTATTTTTAAATACATTGTTAAAGTTGTATTTTCAGTTTCCAGTTTATGGTATTTTTATGCTCTGAATCAGGAATTATATTTTGTTTGTATAGATTCATATTTTGCTCATTCAAAGGTAAATGGGCTTCATTAAACGACGAAGTTATAACATTTAATTTGCGTCATGAAGGGGGAAAAACTATTCATTTGAGTCACTTGGTTTGTTCTAGAATCAGCCACAACAATGTGTTTGATAATTTCTGCTTACACTTGAAAATGAAAGGATATTATTCCATTAATTATGAAAAATACAAAGATTAACTAGATATGACATTCTTTTCATTTAGTCTTGATTCTGGCATTCACAGGTTTCTGTATGACAGTTTTGTAGCTTGACGTGCTTCAGACAGTGTTCGAAAATGTAGTCCAGGCCATAGTCCTTGGTGGCGACTTTAAGTGGGCAGGTTTTAAACTATCTAACATCCCCTGTATCTGTGTTTGCTGCCATTTGTCGTTCATGACCTTGAAGTTGCTCTGTGCTGTGTCGTGTTCTCTCTCATAGGACTGTCACTGTTTGCTTGACATTGCACCTCACGCCATCGAACGGCTTCACAGCGTTCACATTTACCCAATCGTCATTTTCATTCGCTACAAAAATGCAAAGCAAATAAAGTAAGTGGCCACACCTTTCCCCTCACACGCTCCTATTAACAAAGACCTTTCCGTTTAGAGGCTGAGCAAAAGCATTTGGCTAGTAGTCTTCCTGAGAATTCCTAAGGCCCCAGTATGTGACGATTGACCTCCCTAGACGCCGTTAAAAACCCTGTTGGGGCGCTTGGCTCCAGCCAAGGGGGCTGGGAGGTTCCCGTCAGATGGAGAGGCTCAGCGATGCAGAGTAGGAGAGGCTCAGCGATGCAGAGTAGTCTACAGCTGAGCGAACTTGCCGGGCAGCCAGAGCAGCTCGAGCTGCTGGCGGGAAGCGCATGGCTTCGCCAGCCCGGCTTGGCTTTCCGTAAAACGGGGAAAGTCCCAGAAGAAAAGGCCGGCCAGGCACGGCTGCCAATCTCAGGCCTGCGTAGAGCCCCAGGATTCACGCTGACCCACCACATCGTTGATCCGGTTTTACTGCTAGAACAACAATCTGCCTCTGTATGATAATGTGCGTTACACAGCTTCACAGAAAACACATCGTATTTGAGTGCAACAGGACTTCAAACGACATCCTCGAGAGGGAGGCACAAGTGTGCCTTTAAATTTCAATCTAGGCATACATAGAGTGACACAGATAACTAATGGTGGACAATTATCCCAGTAGAGCTCCACAAATTGCAGAATTCCCTCGAGCTGTAGAACCCAAGCCTCCTCTCTCCTCACTGTATTGGACTTGGGAATAAAGCCTGTCCATGACCTGCTAAAGAGCACTAACTATAACACTGAAGGAGAGTTTCCCTTCCCTGCTGCGTGAAGGTGCAGGCAGATACACTCTCTCTGTCCCTATGAGCCACCCACTAGACTCCCTAATTTTAGTGACCAAACTTTCAAACACCTGGAAACTCAGTCCATTTTATGAGTCTCTCTTTTTATGTAGTCATTTGTGTGTGCAACTCCAGCTACTCTCTCTCTCTCTCTCTCTCTCTCTCTCTCTCAGGGATTATGTCTGCTCCATTGTGGCGGCTTAAGCTTTTGTTTTGATGTAATTGTTTCTGAGTGCTAACAGCATTAATGTCTATTTTAATGACACTGTGACTGCACGATTATGGGCGTGTCAGTTGAGGGTTTCCTCTTTCTGTGTGCCTTGTGTAGAGAACTGAAAGATCCAATCTATCTACGGGATAAGGTCTCTCAAAAACATTCCAAGGAGCAGTACGAGGTTGCCCAGAAGATAGAACAGGAGTATAGCAAATTCTTTACAGGTTTGGATCCACTTGCGCCTCCCACCCTTTGCTCGCTCCAGACCGAAGACGTCAGTCATTCTATTTGTGATGATTTCGCCGTTTGATGTAAACAGCCATATGCTTGTTTTGGCCCTGATTGTTTCTCTGGCAGGTATCGTCCAAGGAGGCTCGTTGCCCTACATTTGCACTCAGATCGTGACTATAGTGGATCAGGAGCAGAGTAAAGTCCTGTGGACTCCGCAGGGTGTGTCCTGATTCTCCATAGATGTCGAACCCACAGCCCTCGCAGCCGAGCACCTCTCACACCCGAGCTTACACACACTACGCTTTACACTCACGCTACACACAAAGGTACACTACAGTGAGCATCGCCGTTATATAGTGATCCTCTTTGTTGTTGTTCATTTAATTGTTAACATGTTTATGTTTAATTGTAAAAGAGCCTATTTGTATGTGAGACTGTCTGTTTGTGAGTGTGTGTGTGTGTGTGTGTGTGTGTGTGTGTGTGTTTGCGCAGATGCAGGATTATAGCACTGAAGTTTTTATTGTTTTCCTTTGGTCTTCCTGTTGGACATCTAATGATTAGTAATGCTGCATCTAAAATACTTGTTTACAGAAGAATCAGTCCTTGAATGTGTGCTCTCCCTTTATTTTACTGAAGTTATAGCCCAATGCCCCTCTCTCCTTCCCAGCCCAAAAATCAGCCCTGTATCCTACCCCAGATTGTACCAAAATGCCATGTGTATCTCTATACATCAGTCCGAGTACTGAAAACTCATTGTGGATAAAGACTAACTTGTCGCAAGTTTGTTTGTGTAAATGTAATGACCGTTGGTTTGTGTCGCAGTGCTTATATTTTGGTTTGACGTGAACAGCAGCCAAGCGGTTTTTACGGGCCAAATGGAAGTGCCTTTGGAGATCTACTGAGCGTATGACAATGGCATGTTTTTGAGGTGAATGGCTGGTGTTTGAAACTCCTCAGATTGCACTCCAGGGCTAGACAGACCACTGTGTTAAGATTCTCATAGAGGAGAATATATTTAAAAGTGAACATAAAATTGAACACTTGTACTCATGCATACAGTACTGAAGTACAGGCACTCACTTAACCTGTATGTATGCATATCCGTATATATAATATAGGTAGGCAAAAATTGCAGTGTAGAAGGCCTGCACTCGTTTTCCAGACAAAAGGACGTCAAGAACGTCCACTACTCTGGAAACCTTGTGTGCTACACTGCAATTATAATTCAAATAAAGATGTATGTATTTTTACTAGGCTCTCAGCCTAGGGGAGTGCAGCGGGTGTCCAGTCAGGTCTTAGCAGATATAAGCATGTTCTTTTTTTGTATTTTTATTTGGTTTTGCTTTTGTCAGTCAGTCACTTTTATTTGTACCCACTGAGAAGCATCATGGAAGGAAGAGATGCAGAGTGAATATAATTGGGTCTCTTGGGCTAAATCTGTTTAAATGTTACTCATTTTTCATCAATGTGTTTTGTTTTTGTTTTTTTAAGACCCACCAGTTAATCTTGTGCCAAAATTCAATGTGTCCAATTATTTTGTTTTCATTTTGCACTTCCAATGACATGGACCCTAAACAATAGATGTTCTTAGGTTATCAGTAGAAGTTAAAAATAGGTACTATACTTATTACTTTTAGATTAATATTCATTTATTTGTATCACTTGTTCCGTACATTTCATTAATTGCCTCCTTCTTAAATTAGAAAAAAAGAAACATTGCATTATTAACATTCTCATTTAAAAAAGGGATTTCTTATTGCACAGTTTTCTTAAAGGAAAATCAGTCCATATGTTGACTATTGGGTTGAAATTAGGCATTTGGTTCCAGTGACTTTGTGTCTAACTTTTTCTGAATAGGTAGCATAAGGTTTTAAATGAGAGGGATTCAATGCAACATGGCTGTTTGTAGGACGAATTGCTTGAAGACAGGTACTGTTATGATTGGGATTTTCAATATTATAAAAGAATGTGATTTGTATAAAATGTTAAAGACATTAACATGAGAATAAAAGTCATTTTCTGTTTCACACTGTTATTAAATGAGTCCAGGCGATGACTGTAAAGGTCTCTTCAGTCTCCTGCATGCTGAACTCTTAGCCATCCACTGTTGTTGTACTCTTTTGGAAAGAGCTCAGGCACATGCAGGAGATTGACAGCTGCTCTAATTGAGCATGGAATTGTCTCATTGGTAAATCCTGTTTTGAGCTGTTGAAATGTCTCCAACCATGAGGAAGATTGGGGAAGATGAGGCGTTAACTGCTGGAGCTGGTGTCTGGTAGATCTTCGAGGCCATGCAACTGCAGTTATTTAATGAAATATGCCAGAGATGTGGGAAGGGTAAATGTTAAGGACTTTTGTTTTGTTTTTCCTTTCTACTACATGTTCTCAAATATTGAGATATGTATTGGTCTCTGAGCCACATTAGACATGTGCTAATGTCAAAGTTGTGATTTTATCTGGAATTTTAGTGTTCGGCAGTGTAAGGTTAGTTTTCATACATTGGTAGTAATGGTGAAATGAATACTGGAAAAACTATGCACAAGTGGATATACTATTGCTTCATAGAAAATACACGCAAGTTGACACAGAAGTACTACTTAAACTGCCAGTAAGTTAAATAAATTCACTATTCAAGCAAACTTGCATGACATTTCTGATAACCGAGTGGTTGTACTTATTTTCTTTGTAGGTAAAGAAGCTGAAATCAACAAAAGCTATTTACATTTTAACTAATTACTGAAACTATAAATCTTGAAACTTGGTGTAAACCTGCTAAGGAAAATATAGGGTTGTTGGCAGTCCTGAAAGGCTGGATCTTTTCTTTGGTTTTGTTCCGTCCCTCTGTTATATTAAATCATCGGTTATATTAAATCATCTGTCCATTTGAGCTGTAATATGCACCAAGTAGAATTCCCATTCCAGACATTTCAGCTTCAACACAAGTACCTCCACAATTCATCAGAAGTTTAAAATTTGATGCAAGTATTTGTGGGTGCTTGAATATGAATAAAAAACTGCTTATATAGATATTCTACAATATGAAATGAATTGCATGAAATGGGGGGTTTCCCTCTGTATTTATTTTTCTGACTGTCTTTTTCCCGTATCAAATCTGTTGTCAGTGTAAAAGCGACTAAGGAAATGGACTAAAATGATTCTTTTATGTACTGTATATTGTATGTATTGCAATGAAAGTAACTGAAACGTTTCCTCATCAATAAGAACCAGGCCTAAGATCTGTAAATTCTTTTGAGACTTGCCTAATGTAGCCCTATTTTCAGTTTCATGTTTTCAGTTCTTAGAACAAAACTGCTGTTTATAAGAAGCGTTAAATGATGTCCATTTTATTGGCACCATAGATTAAGAAGCTTTTAAACTATTTTTATGCTGCTTAAAAACAGGAGAATAAATGTTGAATCCTGTCTCACAACTTATTGTGTTCTAATGTACATCCGGTTTCCTTTTTGTTTGTACATGCAGTGCTGGGTCTGTCTTTGTTTATTGTTGTGCTGATGAGCAGATCCCAATCATGCAAATGAAGGCATCTCCTCTTTATCCTCATTGGCCACATTAGTTTGTCTCACAGCACCTCTTAAAACTTCACAGTTACATGGAAGCCTTCTATATGCCTTCAAGCTTCACGCCTGTGTAATAGCATGTCTTGTTTCCCTGGTATGGGTATCCGTTTCAAGACAGCTGCTGACAACTCTGCTAAACTTGAGAAGATCCCCGGCCCCGGTAGTGATCTTTCTAGGTTGGCGTTTTAAATGGGCTTTTTCAGCTTTATATGAAATAGCAGACAAGTAGCCTGCCTATACTTTATCCCGTGCCTAAACGGCCCATGCTTCTCTATGTACGCCAACTTCCACACCTTGGAATGTAGACGGATTACCACCTGAGAGGGTGTATGCTGGCTGCATCTGTCCACAGTGACATACTCTTCTATGGGAAAGGGTTCTTCAGTGCTGTTAGATGACAGCTGGGAAAAGTTTCCAGGAAGATGATCAATCCTGGATCCTGTTGCCGTCCATAAATAACATGGTAGAAGTCCTGCCAACTGGTGAGCTGCAGGAAGGGAACTCTTCTTCAAAACAAAACTATGAATGTAGTTATTAATTAAATATTATACAGTAATAATTAAAATTAAATATAATTAGTTCAACATGATTTATTTGGCCATATATTATGAATTATCTCGTAGTCAAACATACTGCAATTGATGGGCTGCACAGTTTATGGTCCTGTATTTAATAATAATATTTAGTTATATATTTGTTAAAGGGCAACAGGGCTCTGAGGCATTGCATATTTTACTCTAACAATGCATTCCCTTATTTGCCCACTAGGAGGTGAAACGGCTGGTGTCTCCTCACTACTGGTCAACCAGTGTTTATCTGCCCTCTCTTGACAGAGAGAATTACAGCAAGTCGAAGCATGATTTAAAACAAGACGATGTTTTAGCAGAGCTTGCAATATAGGCTCTGTCTCTGATTTTAAATGCTTTCATTTATACAGGTGCCTGTGGAGACGTAGACCCTATTTTAGTCCCATTTGAATTTAAGCCATAAAGAAACTTGAAATATTCAAAATTGTAGCTTTATCTCGTCTCAAACTGTTTATCTATCTACCTGTAGAAGAGTTGGTCTTAGCTGCTATTTCAGTTTAAGCAGATAGAGTATCTCCCACACAGTAAGCCATAAATCTTCTTCACACTTCATTCATACTTAGCACTGTTTGTATTTTGAAAATAGCTTAAAGGATCTCATGACAAATGCCTTTTAACGCTGCGAACTTAATTCATATAATGTTAATAATCAACATGATGTCGCGTGTGCGTGTGTGAGAGAAAGAGAAAGTGAGTGGATCCCTGCTCAACAGGTTTTTAACTCTAAATCAATCTAATTACAAATGAAAGGACAGTATAGATCGCGAAATATCCAGGAATTATCTGAAATAATAAAATTCGTTGCGTAATTTTATAATTTTGAAAAGGCTGACAATATTAATTACATTTTAGACATTGTTGCGACATGTACAAAGCACTGTCTCACTAACCTGCTATGTCATGCAAATATATATGACAAAATTAAGTAAAAAAAAAACCAAAATTAAAAAACTGAGCGAAAAGAACCAGGAAAAAAACTGTCCTGGAGCGGTTTGTGCTTCTTTATTATTATGGCTTAGCTCCGCCTTCCTACCTGTAAATCTCCAAGCAATCTCTGAGCTAGATCTGACGGGCTGTATCAGCTGGCGTTGTGGAAACACAGAGGCAAGTGGATGGGGACAGCGACGTTCATCGTGTCAGCTGTTACTGAGCGCGAAATATTAATGAAAACGTTATTTGAACAGGTTTCTCATTCGAACGGCGCACAACTAGAAGATGTTGTCTTTCAACTAAAAACGTTTCAGGACATTGATTAAGTTGACGTTTCTGAGAAAAAATACCGATTTGTTACCACTAAACGTTTCCCTGGATGGAAGACTGTGATCTTGGACGCGCTCAAGCTGACTGAAGAGAACGGAGAACGGTTTATTTTGATTTTGTAAAACCTTAAAGCTCCCGACAGTAACGAAAAGTGGCATCAGCGGGCACAACATGCATATTTGGTTTAGACTGCATTGATTTCGGAAATTTGGAAAACCACTTAAAATGAGAACGTAAGTCGTCACTGCGGATTTAAATGTCTCGTGCAAAGCGACGCGGACCTGCGGTTTCTCTCCAGTGTACGACGACAGTTTTGGCTGAAAAATATATTTCATATTGAGGAAAATTGGATAGAAAAATACTGTTGAGCGGCGAGGGATATTTGAAGCAATATGGCTGATGGCTGGGTTTGGGGGCGCTGGCAGGAGCTCTCCAAAGCTTCTAGATGCTAGCTGTGGCAGATGGCAACGTTTCCTATGGCAGCAGCGGCTCTATAATGAGTAACAATATCAATTATAATAAAAATCCGGACTCTTCTGTCTCTATAACCAAGATAGATGTGATGATCCCGTTTTCACCAGACGTACCTTGTGACAAAAATGGCCAGCGCATGTGGTGGGCATTCCTTGCCTCATCCATGGTGACGTTCTTCGGGGGTCTCTTCATCATCCTCCTGTGGAGGACCCTCAAGTACCTGTGGACTGTCTGCTGCCACTGTAACATCAAAAATAAGGTAACTAACCTTTCACGTTATGTTCACTTATGGGCTATCATGAGAGTGGAGCCTGGATATAATCTTCCCTAAAACAACAACAACAACAATGATTTACTGACTACGCATAAGAACGAATTAATTCATATTTGCTACGTTGGGCCAAGAAGAAATCTGATCGCATAAAAGCTTCATATCATATTTGTAAACTTGGTAGGTCTACATGATCAACACAATATCGGTTGCTGCTGCCCAGATCTTATCATTTAGGCTTCATATTTTTATTTTATAATGCCATAGTCCAGAATTTCTTAATACAGATTCACTTAATACAGTGTGTTTTGTCGTTTGAATATGAACTGTTTGACAGAGAGATGTACATGTGTGGGCAGTTTTGCTCAATATCCATCAAGATGTTACATATTGTAGCCTAAACAAGAACAAGAACGGTGCCTGACAATGATAGAATGCTTTGCGTGAATTTGTGTCTTGTGTGTATAAATTAATCATTTGTGATTATGACCACCATCTGACGCGGTTAATGGATAACAGTGCAGTATTTATACAACTATCTGGGAATGTTGGGGCAGCGGTAAAAGAAACATTACCTAGTGCTTCTCTGTTGACCTATATAAATAACGTGTGCCCACGTTTGTATGAAAGACAAATTATTTTGTGTGCTGAAGCTCCTCCCATTCTTCCTGGTGTGGTAGTGTGTGTTTATGGAATCCCCTTTATATCTGAAATATGATGTTTCAGTGTTTGATAAAACCACAAGGATCTTTGGTAAGGTCGTATTGGGTACAGCTGCGTCACTCACGTTCTTCGTGGTCCTGCATGACTGGCTGGCACATCGTGACATTTATAACTGTTACACATGAATTCTCACTGCTCCTTTCAATATAACTAAAACGAGTCCTTCCAGAAATCATTTCACTTCCTACAATATCTGGTTCCTCAAGTTTATTAAAAGGAAAGTTTAATTAAACATGCTTTATGTGCTCAAAATTGTTAATAACTTGAATCTGTGATGATTTGGAATCAGTGAAATGGGAAGTAATCATCTGTCTTGTGAACAATACGTGGAAGCAAACTAACTTTTGCAGGACTTTGTTTCAGCGGTATTCTGGACATACAGTGGTTAATAAAAAGTAGTTTAATCATAGACTTAAATCCAGAATTCAGACATTCAAATTCTTGAGAGCATTTCAGTCCTCATTGACGTGTCTACCAAAGTGGCCTGACAAGTTGGAAGCAGCCCAGGCGCCAGATTCACTTTGTTAAATCACTTTCCGCCCTTGTTGGAGGAGACGGACGACGTTATTTCATTCGTTTGGAATATTTGTGTGTAACTATTAAACGTACGTCAGTTCATACAAACTCCAGCCTTACTTAGATTAGCAACTGAGTATTGTAATATTCTTCAAAGCAAACCAAGACGGGTCTATGATAGAGTTTACAACACAACAAAATGCCAATATAGCTTCGTTTGGGCGACATGGAGAAGCGACATGCGGTTTCAGCTTGGGTGGCGGCTGTGAAGGCGTTTGGCGACTTGTTCGGTTGCTGGACAGTATCAGGCGACTAAGTAGTTGTTTCACTGTAACATATGATATTATGTATTTTCTAATAACAAATCGAAGCCTTACTGTATAATAACTGTACATGCCAGCTAGCTCAGACCGAGATCGAAGATTACCTCCAAGGTGAACTGTCAGGAATTTACCTGTTTTGGTATTGTAGTTTATCGAACGTAATTAAATATACTTAAGCAAACGCATACATTAAAGGTTTACGTTTAAATATTAAATGTTAAACAACATGGGGTGGAGGGGGGGTGAGTTAGAGACTAGACAGCCTAAGGATGGGCCTGGTTTTCTGTTATTTTAAAAATATGTTTATGAATATGTGAGAACCATTTATTTGAAGAGTCAGTTTCTCACACTCACATGGGCTCTGAACTTGTTATTTATTTAAATGAAAAGGGTTAGTGACGTCTGTGAAGTCTCCAGTCGTCATTACCTTTTAATTACGTACATGAAAAAAGCGTTTCAACAGAGCAAACATCGGAAACCGACACGTGCCTCTACCTCTTCAGACGGAGCTTGTTAAAATACAATCAGCACTATGTCTGTATTGTTAAAACACAATCAGCCCTGTGTCTGTATTGTTTTGCAATCAGCTACACCTTCTATTACTCTGTAGGCCTTACTAAGGAGTCAGGGCCACATAACAAATAACAAGTGCATTTTATTTATTTTATAACTTGGGTGTGCAGTGCATTGGTAATTGTGTATTTGATGGAGCCCCATGGCCGCTAGATTAAGAACATAAGCTGTGTGTCACTATATCCTGTTTCTATGAATA
Organism: Tenebrosternarchus preto; assembly: GCA_025802075.1. Lineage (NCBI taxonomy): Eukaryota > Metazoa > Chordata > Actinopteri > Gymnotiformes > Apteronotidae > Tenebrosternarchus > Tenebrosternarchus preto. Next base: position 8,764,233 of record JAOYMR010000008.1, read on the forward strand.
CATGAAAATGGCAGGGAGGAAGAAAACTGCAGACTCTGGCATGGTTCCTGGAGGAAGGAACTTCTAGCAGGGTGACTTTGTGGCTGGGCTTTGACATGGGTGCAGGGGGAGCGTACTTGCTAGGAACATTAAGAGGATGAAATGTGATCCGTGGCACAGCTGACCGGGAGTAGGCGGGTCTTCTTGGCGTGGTGCTGGGTAACGGGAGGGAGGGTGGTCTGCTGGGGTCTTTTGCTTAGACAGAGGAGACAGACAGAGAGACATCCTGTGGCATGCGCCCGTCATAGCTCAGCAGTGTGTCGTATAGCAGAAGCTATGCTGGAACGAACGCTACTCATGGCTCATGGCTTTCGTGACTTAACAAAGGTGCAGCATTAAACTGTGTGGCTTGGATATTTAGAGCAGCCCTGTTAATAGCACAGACCACCTGAGACTTGCTGAATTGCACTTTCAGGGACTTGAGTAGAGTGTAAGGTCAGGATGTTTAATGAGCTTTTCTGTCTTTCTTTTTTTTTCTTACCCATTCATGTTGTTTATTTTCTTTTCAGTCTGGTTACACAACAGAGACGGCATAGTGACTTTCTCTTAGCTTGTCTTCCCTGAGGCCAATCACTTACCCCTCAGCTAGAATGAGTGAAATGGAGCACCATCAATCTATGTTTTGTAAAAAAAGGTAAATAATGCAAGACTAAAGAAGTTTATGAGACACTTTGAAGCATGATATACACACAAAATACATACATTCATGTTATGGATACTGAAAATAGATCCATAATGAAAAAAATAGATACACAATGTCATATCTGATTACTTTGCTAATAAAACTGATTTTCAAGTAACAGTTCGCAAGCTTTTTGTCAACAAACAATTGAAAATGACATTATCTGACAAGCAGTTATTACTTGTAAGCTGTCAGAAAGACATGGGGAAAAATTAATAAAAATATATTGATTTTATTTGCCCAAGTTAATTATTGTTCTGCTCTGCTGCAATCTCAGTTTGTCTCTCTTTGACAAATAAGATATTTTGCCAAAGTATTTCTCTTTTGAAATAAGCTCTGCTCACTAATTAGTGACCTTTACTTTTGTAGTCTTCTCTTTCCTGGGGCTTTTATGGAAAACAGTTGCCTAAGCCTTCAAAACCCCTCAGACCAGAGTTAGAACCAAACACGCACTTATGTTTTACTAGACTACACTATCTATAATAAGGGAGTACAGACCTTCCTGTGTCCAAAGGCTAAGCTTTGTTTGCCTTTAATGCAGGCAGGATTGCCGGCGTGTACCCAGTGTGTGTTTGTTGTGTGTGTACCCTCTCGTGCTTGGCAACACGCCGGCTGCTTGCGAGTCGACAGGCGAACAGCACACACCCGAAGATCAGCTGTCATTCTCTCTCTCCCCTCATCAGGGAGTCCAGCACAAAGCCCTTGGGGTCGGAAAGACTCTAGTGTGTTCGCAGCAGGAACGAACTCGGCTATTTGCATTCTAACACAGCAGGTTTTTGTATGAAATCCCAAAAAACAAACTTTATTTGGGAAATCTGTACACCTGCTCATTTGTGTAATTTTCTAATCAGCTAACCATGTGACAGCAGTGCAGTGCATAAAATCATACAGAGGCAGTTGAAGAGCTTCGGTTAATGTTCACATCAAACATAAGAATTGGAATAAATTCTGCCATAGTTGTTTGTGCCAGACTAGCTGGTTTGAGTATTTCAGTAACTGCTTATTTATAGGGATTTTCATGCTAAGCAATTTGTACCGTTTGTACAGTTTGTACGGTTTACACCAAGTGGTGCCACAAAACCAACCAGTCATATGGTGTGCAGCAGTTTTGGGAGCAAAAGATGCATTGATGGGTGATTGGGTAGAATGGCCATTCCTATTCAAACTGACAGAAAGGTTATGGTAGCTCAAATTACCATTCTTTACAACCATGGTGAGCAGAACTGCATCTGACGTGCAGCGTGTCCAAACGTAAGGTGGATGGGCCACAATTGTGGGATAACAGATCGGGTTCCACTCTTGCCAACCAAGAACAGAAATCTGTGGCTACAGCGGACACAGGCTTGCCAAAGCAGAGCAGTTATATATTAAAAACATTGCCTGATCTGATGAACATGCGACATACCAGTGGTAGAGTTCACATTTGGCATAAACAGCATGGATCTTTGGGCCTAACCTGCATTGTGTCAACAGTGATAGTATGGGGAATGTTTTCTGGACACACACTGGGCCCTTCTACTAGTGGTGTTTGAACTCTACAGGCTATCTGAGAAATGGTGCTGACCATAGGCATCCATTTATGGCCACGAGTCACTGTATAATGGCTATTTCCAGCACGATAATGAAGTTAAACTGGTTCCATTATTATAACAATGAATTCCCTGTACTGTACTGGACTCTCGAGCCACCAGGTCTGAATACACCAGAGCACCACTGGGACGTGGTAGAATGGGAGATGCACAGTGGCAATGTGCAGTGTACAAATCTGCAGCAATTACATATAGGCATCATTTCAGCTTGGACCAGAATTACAAAGGTGTGTTTCCAGCACCTTGTGAATCCATACCACAAAGAACAGGGCCTGTTCTGAGAACAGTGGTCCTAGACAGGATTAGTTTGATCTTCCATATATCTGGTGAGTGTAAGAGTGTACAAAGAAGTCAAGTTCAGTAAAGTATTTGTATGCAATAAATGTTACACATGTATAACTATATCTACACATAGTGTATCTTTAAGTGCATATAATATGAACATTTTGATAGGAAATTATAGCAGAGTTGTTATTCTTTCATGTATCATTTGTGTATCACTTGTTTTGTATCACTTGTATCATGTATCACTGGTTTTTTTTTAACTCTTAAATACTCCTGTAACTCCTGAATACAGCATTCACATTTTGGCATATTTGTTTCTTAGTTCTCAGATCTCTGTCATCCTTCTTCTGGAATTTTTCTCGTATGTTGTCTGTAAGTTTGCCTACGTGGTCTGCAGCTTGTGTGTGTGGTCTGTTGGGTTGTGTATGTGGTCTGTAGATTGCGAATGTGGTCTGTAGGGTTGTGTTTGTCATCTGTAGGCTTGTGTTTGTGGTCTCTAGGCTTGTGTATGTACTCCGTTGGCTTGTGTGTGTGGCCTCTATCTTGTGAGTGTGTGCTCTGTAGGCTTGTGTACATGTGGTCTGAAGGCTTGTATATGTGATCTTTATGCTTGTGTATGTGGTCTTTAGGTTGTGTAAGTGTTCTGTAGCTTGGCTGCTGGCTTATTTCCTGCTGTTTGTCAGTAATGAAGTTCTTGGGTTTCTGTCTTGCTTTGTTGCTATTGGCCTGCTGGGTCGAGCAGAGGAAAGCATTACCATCGCTAAACTTATGTGCTGCAAGCTGTAACCGATGTGCACACTGCTGCTGTGGCTCCCTTAGTATATCTTGATAGATGCACTAAAAAATTCTTCAGATTTGTTCACTTTTGTCACAATTCACAATACACCCCAATTTGTACTCTGAGGGGTATACATAAACGGTAAAGCCATCAATCAGACCATACATGTCGAACCCAGTGGAGAAATAATCCCCAACCCGTCATGCTGTTACATTTTCTTTTCCTTATCACTACACTATATCTCATGGCTACACCACCCTATACCATGTGGCACCACTAGGAATGTATGTTTCACTCTGGGGAGCCCAGGGGATGCATTCCAGGCAGTAGGAATAGCCAGCCAGGGCTAAAAGCCTTCAAACCCAGGAACAGGGACTGCTGGCAGGGGCAAAACCATTAGCAATGTCCATCTCAGGCTGCAAGGCTGAGGCTGTACTGCAGCCAGTCCTGGAGCTCGATGTGGCCGGGGGAGCTGGGACCTGGATAGGGAGCTGAGACCTGGACAGGGTGCTGAGACCTGGACAAGGAGCTGCTTCAGCTGCTGTGTTTGTAGCGGCTGAGTGGTGCTTGTCCTCGGCACTGGCTGTTCTCGCTAGTGTCTCTTCCTTACCCAAAATAATCCTCATGTTGGGTCTGGTATAAACTATGGAAAACTGGGTTTGTTGTTTTCCCATATTCCTTTGTTATGTGGTTGCTATGGAGAATATTGCTTTGTTTGAGGTTTCTTTGAGGTTAATTTGCAGTGAGGAGCTTATTTATTTAATTACTTGATTCATTTTTTAAAAATAAGACATAAATGTAGGCATGTACATTTGCAATTTTTTAAACATTCAGGATTTTCTTTACTCGGTATTAACATCTGCAAAAAGATGGCACTGGGAAATTTAGTTTGACTTGTGAGTTTAACCTCACAGTACCAATTCTGTTTTCCAAAGCACATCTCTTCTTTTTTGCCACATCAAGCAATAAAAAGAGGAAGGAAACAGGCTCACATCTCGAGTGCTCTTTTCGGGGACACTCTTCTGAAATATCCTCAGCCCTGATATTTCCCGCTCTTGAACAGGAGCGGGTGTGTGTCGAGCTCGATGTGCATGCACTACCAAAAGAATAATGAATAAACAGAATGTGGCGCATGCACAACCAAAAGAATTACAAATAATCAGAATGTGGCGCATGCACAACCAAAAGAATATCGAATAAACAGAATGTGGCG
>JAOYMR010000008.1:8779633-8818189 GCA_025802075.1 Tenebrosternarchus preto
TAGCTATCCAATCATTTTAAAAATTTGTCAACGGAGCGGGTTTTGGTGATCATATAAGTCCATTCTTTAACTTGCATTTTATGAAATACCCCAGTACCCCCCCCCCCCCCCCCTCCCGGTTGTAGTCTTCCTCCAACGCACTCGATCGCGCTTGCATTTTAATTACTAGCCAACAGACCTGAAAAAGAACAGCCAGCTAAATAATAGGATACTACATTATATTAAGTCATTAATAGATTAATAGTAGTTACACTTATATGGCGTCTTTCTCATATCCAAGGACACTTCACAATCATTCCAGATAAACAAGCAGTAAAAGTCGGCAAAGCAAGCATCAGACTTCCTCATTTAGCAGGCATAAAGATAATGACCTCAACACTAAACCTAGCCCCAATAATAAACAGTCAAAAGCCACATGAGGCAATAAAATTAAAGAATTCCGTCCTATTCCTACACTGCGGGACAATAATGGATCTGAGGTTGCTGGCTGCTAGCTTCTGTTGTAACATTAATGCTAGAATTAACGTTAGCAGACGGTGTTAGTGATGCTCTCGGCAGAATCTACACTTAGATCGCTTTCTATTTTAATTTATATTTTAATGTTCTACTGGTTTCTTTCTAGACTATTTACCTATTTGTTTACTAAAATACAATAAAAGCTAAATCCACGATCAAGCACCAGAAACGTTAACCATACCAGTGACACTAACGCCAGTTAGTCGGCCTTCAAATGTACCTGCGTCATAACGTTATGATTGGAGACTTTCGCAAGCGCATCATTCAATACAACTTTCTGTTAACTATATTCAAGGTAGAATGTTAAAAAGGTGAACAAAAGCAGTAATAACGTTAGTTACTTATCCTAGCTAGCTAACTAACTGTTTAGACGTCAAGAACGATGTCTTTTGCTAGTTTTGCTATATAGACAACTAAGAGTATATAGACTAGCTAAAGGGTATTTACTCATGTTAGGTAGCTAACGTCACATGTTCTACCCAGGTTAACTAGCTAGTTAACATCCAGCCGACTGTTAATAACTAGAAGAACGCTGTAGTTCAAACGTTAAATCTTCAGTCGGTCGCTTAAAATGGGCGATGCTGCATGAGGTCAGTATCCTACTGCAGCAGCTTGATCGCGGTCCTTATTTGTAACTATAGTTACAGTGTGGGGCTCCTCTGGCTTTGCCGGCTGTGCTTAGGTGAGGGCGCAGTGGGGGCCGGGCTGCATGACTCACCACTTTGTGCAGTCTGAGCAACAACACCACAGCCGTTTGATTGGCAGCGATGGTTGAAGCGACTAGTGGAGCTGAGATGTCTCAGTCGTTGCTGGGTTTCCATCCTACCTAGTGCTACACGACTGCCAACACGTCACATACTGTAACCACTTTCACTCCATTTGGATAATACTGTTCAATACCGTGCAGCTCGTTGTGTTTAGGTCTTTTTTTAAAGTAGAAAAATAATTCACAACCATTGTAGGTTTTATTCAAAGTCTCCGTGTTCAGAGCAGCAGTTTTCTTCACCAGAGAAATGTGAAATATGTACTTCTATCTTTGTATTTTTGTTATTAACTATATATTTTTCTGGTCTGCCTCTATAAAGCCTTCCTTCATGCTCACCCCTCGTTATGGAGTGAGAAGCTGTGGCTGCTTGAGAGGTTGAACAGTAGGGCAAAAGATCTGCTTGTGATCCCAGTGTGACTGAATACTGGCTCACCTTAGCTGCTGTTTGCCCTGCCACACCACTGTAGTGTCTGGTTACACTCTCATCTTGTTTTTATTGCCACATAACATAACACGTTTTTCTTGGAGGGACGATTTGATTTGATGTTGTGGACCTTAGGCACATCATCAGAGAACGGGCTGTGATTGTCAGGCTCCTGGCAATAAAAATAATTAAGGCTCAGACAACACTTTCATTTTGAACCTTTACCATAATTAGTGTACCGCTGCATTCTGTAGCTGGTTGTCTGCTCAGTCTTGCAATGGCATTTTCCTTTGCGACAATGGCTTTATTAAAGTTAAAAATAACCAGGCTAATTTGGGAAGCTGTGGCAGCTCCCCAGCCTTTATCCTTCACCTCAATCTTTGATCCAGACTTATCGCTGACATTTTCCTAAGGCACACTTTTTCATATGTGGAATTGGACTTGCAGAGGAAGATGCCTCCTCGGGAACCTGGCATGAATCGTGCAGCATGGTCAGTGCACTGTTGTACTACTTGCCGCTTCTAAAAATACAGTGACAATATTTTGGTCTTCTGTCACCTGGATACATGAACCCGTGCTGCAGTCGTCCATCTACTTCACAATGGCACAGGGATGGGCTCCTTCATGCTCTCAGACTAGAACAAGGTCCTTGTCGTCATTTTCAGCATGGTAATATTTGACCTCAGATGTGGTGTCTTTTCTTCTGTGTCACAGGTGCCTTATTAAGCTTGACAAATGTATGTGCTTAGATGGAAGGTGCAGCTACTAAGCACTGACTTGTGTTTACTGCATTAAAAAAAAGATGGTTGCCTCAAAATACCAATGCCATTAAAAAACAACTTTATGCTCCATGTCACATCTTCTGGCCTACACTATGTAAACAGTTAGCATTGTCTACAAATAAGATGACTTTTTATATTTTTCAGTGTGTATGTAACAAGTAATAATTATTAATGATAAATGGTATTACTCAATTGGCATATTTTTGTAATTAATTTGTTCTAATCTCTGCAGTATAATAAAACATTGGCAGTGAAATATGATGGCATACAGCAAAATCCCCAGTGCTGAATTAACTAGAGCCTCAAATTAACACTTATAGTGTTCATTTGAATCCATCTGGATGCAAATGAACAGTGTAAGAGCTCAGCTCAGCACCGGTGATTGTGCAGTGCAAGAATGAATGTTGTTGCATTTACTGATGTCAGATCATCCATCAGTAAGAAAATATTGATTCCTAATGGGCACGCAGATCTATCACTCACCAATGCCTATTTTCTCAACCTTCTTTTAAAAAAATTCTACTTGATCCTGATTATAATTTTCATTATTGGAACTTTGATAATCTGCCAATTTGTCTTAATTTGTTTGCTGCCAAACAGGGGTTATTTATATAAAGTTTTCAGCACCTAATTAACAGACCCACCATTTCATAATTATTAATCATGAACATTTGAACATAAACAATCTCTAGGTGTCCCTGTCACTACCTGTCTTTCATTCAGCTCAGTCTCCACCCTTTCTCTCGTTCTCATTCTGTCTCTCTCATTCTCTCTCTCCCACACACATCTAGCACACACACCTACAGTCTACCATCCAAGTCTCTGTTGCTAAGCGACAGGCGATGTGCGATGGACTGCTCTTATGAGAGTGACATTTGTCCGGCGTAATTTTATCATCAGAGACAATTGATTCTCGCAATCTGTGTGTTTGAGTAAAGGCTTTGCATTCTTGCGCTTCGTTGCTTTTGCTTCAGCATGAGGATGAAGCTTCCTCCGTTTGACTAGACATGGGGAATATAGCAGTATATTTTCCTCTCTCTGCACGGTGCTCGTGTAGGATCTGGTAGAGTCAGGAGAAGACGCTGGGGTGGATACAGGATTCAGTTGGCATTCTGATTAGCTCCCTTTGCCGTGTGCTTTGCCGTGGTCACATGACCAGGGCATGCACCCAGACCATTTCGCCCTGTTGCTTCATGCCTTTGATTGGTCCCTGGAGCCTCCCCAGCTTTTATTTTAACAAATGAGCGTGATAAAAAGCACTTACTGACTATTGATTAATGGTGGCTATTAACTAAGGCAGGAGGAAGATGTGCTTTGCCATTGTGCTTGCCTGCAGCCCTTGAGAAGGGGATGTGTAAGTCTCAGGATTAGCCGCGTGGATTGACACACTGTAATGCTAAAAAGATGTGCTTAGCCTTAAGATGGAGGCTGCAGGGCTGCTTCTAATGTGGGAGGCCTGAGACACACAGTTCAGATCAAGTGCTTTGGTCTTTCCTGTCCTCCACTCTGATGTGAAACCTAATGGACAGTGTTGGCTTTATAATGGGCTGGAGGAGCAGCCTGGCAAGAGCTGTGAGTAACCTGTCTGTCAAAGTAACCTTAGCCAAATGGACAGATGTATTATAAAGGTCTACAGAACAGATGCAGACAGACCTGCTCCTTGTGCAGCTGAGAAATACACTCATAAAAGCATTTCCTCATAATAATTTCCCGTAAATAATTTTTTTTGTCACTTCAGCTAAAATCCTAAATTTGTGTGTATATTTATATCTCTCTCAAATCAGTGAGTATATTTATGTTGTATAGAAAATCATGTTTTGATAAGGCTACTTTCTCTGTTTGTTGGTTGCTGATTTGTTTGTTGGGTACTGGCCAGTGGCAGCAGACTGATCTGCCAGAGTTAGTGTGTTGTGTATGTGCTTGTGTGTATGTGTGAGAGAGACAGATAGAGTGTGTGTGTTTTTAGAGAAAGAGAAAATGAGAGAGTGAAAAAGAGAAGGGTAGTGTGTATGAAGGGAGGGGGAGCTGATTCATTGTTGAAATCATCTCATATAAAAACTGTCACTTCATTTTGTAATTCACTCTGACACGATCTTGTTATTTTTTTTGTATAGTGTTTGTTCTTTGATTTCCTCAGCAGTGAGGAATGTTTCAGTAAGACCATAACCCTAATTCTAGCAGCCTCTGAAGCACAGTGCTGGCTGAGGGGTGAATGTAGCTTCTCCAGGACAGAGCTCTGAGCAGGGAGCTGCACATAGTGCCTGTTGTGGTGGTCCAGGCAGACTGGGCCCAGAGGTCTTCAGGATGTCCTTTGTGTTTTTTTTGAATGGAATACTTCTTTTATATTACTAGTAAAAGAAAACAGACAGTAGCCACTGGAGATTTAACAATACATTTGTTCAGATGCATTCTAAAGGCTAAAATGTGATTCTAGCAATTTGTTGATGTTGTGAATCTACATGGTGAATAAACATGGTGAGTGTGTTGAAATGGTGTGTTGAAATGTTTAACAGGTCATATAGTAATCTAGTAGTATTAGTCAGATAGTAATCTAATAGTAATAGTCAGGTAGTAATCAGACAGTAATCAGAATCTAATCTAATCAGAATCTAATCTAATCTAATAATGGTTTTCATCTGAACAGAGTGTAAACGAATAATATGATGAAAAGAGAAACTTTTTCCAGTACCCCAAATGTAGTTAGTCATCTTATTCAGATAAGACATTTTTATCGACAGGACTATCATGGTTAACAAGTGAGGGAAGCTTATAAAACACCAACTATCAGAGTTTACAAAACTGAATCAGACCTTTTGCCTAGTATTACGTACAGTTATTTGTAACACTTTCAGTGTTTATTAACAAAAATCAAGCAATGCAAGACATGAAGGAATACATTAACAATAACTAGTGTTAAGGGAACATGTAACAACTGTGTTGGTTAATGAAGTGTTAGCTTTAAATGGATTTGATAACATGAATAACAACTGAGGTACTTAATAATAATAATAATAATGATAATTAATAATAAATAAAATGGCTAATCAATATTAAATAAACATAATAACTCCGTTAGTTCATGTTCTTGACTTTAACTCGTGCTGCAGTTTTACAGAACGGTTGTAAAAGCAGTGTTTAGTAACAGCTTAATTGGCTGTTATAACTTATTTACTCACTTCCATTTACTGATGTAATATTTAGTATTTCCACTGTAATTTAAATGACAAGACATTTACTTCTACTGATTTTCCCTTCGTTCCATTCAGTCATTAATGTTTAATTGTTTGTTGGGGTTTCAGTGTGTAGTTTTGTTGAGGTGGTTCAGCTCCTGTTTTGCCTCTTTCTTGCTCGCACCTTTGACTTTGGACCTGTAGAATTTTAGTTTAGAGCAAAATAGAATACAAAGTTAACAAGGGAGTCTGACAGTTATCTATAAAAACTGCTGAGCTGGAAGCCGCAGTAGTCATGTTGCATTTCTTCTTCCTGCTGTGCTGAATGGCTCAGTGTGCTGCTGGAATGTATAATAAGGAGAAGCACAGCTATATGTACAGTAAGGAGAGGCACAGTTATATGTACAGTTAGGAGAGGCACAGTTATATGTACAGTTAGGAGAGGCACAGTTATATGTACAGTAAGGAGAGGCACAGTTATATGTACAGGTAGGAGAGGCACAGTTATATGTACAGTAAGGAGAGGCCATGAGCAGCCAGGGCAACTAAAGACACTGTGCCTCAGGCCCCTCACAGCACACAGGGCCCTCACAGCACACAGGCTCCTCACAGCACATAGGCCCCTCACAGCACACAGGCCAAATGCACCACTGCCCCTCTCAGAGCACAGGTCTTTCACACACACACACACACACACACACACACACACACACACACACACACACACACACACACACACACACATACACATACATTCTTTTGCAGAGATTGTCCTGGGGTGTTCTGAAGTAATCTTTTGGTATATTAAAACAGGCTTTAAGAGACTTGAAGAGGACCAGGTTCCTACTATTGTTCAAGTGTAAGGGGAGGTCAGTTGTTTTTTCTGATTTCTCTTTTGTTTTTGAATACTGCATAGAAATGTTCTATATGTTCTGGTTGTATTCTAATAAAGAGACTGAGAAGTAATTATATATGCTCATTATACCATTGTTAAATCAGTAAAACAATAAACCTAATGGTTGCCTAAGACTTTTGCACAGTACTTTATAAACAGAATAAATTATTGTTTTTTCACTTGTCTGTATATTGGCAGTTGTTTGTTCAGACCATATATAAAATATTGTAAGAGCATAATTATTGTACATTTTATTTTAAAGTGTTTTCATATAATTTATTCACTGCTGGTGTTTACTGGCAGGTCAGTGAGCCAGCAGTTACTTTCTAATATTGTTTACCAGTTGTACAGTTTTGAAAGCTTGTGGGTAATACTGAACTTTGTCAGGAAAAAATAGATAACATAGTATTAGTTTTAACATAATATTAGATTTGTATTAGATAAAGATTTAGTATTAGATCAAATTTTAGCAAAATGCAATGGAAACTTGTGACCCCCAGCAGGGTAATAAATGTTGCACCAGCAGACCTGCAGTGTCAGAGTGATCGTTGTTGGTAGTGCGTTGTCGCGGCCACGCCCTCCACCCTGATCCTCCATCACTGCGCTTCCTGCCAGCTCCTTTCTCAGCCGACATATCCGTCTAACAAGCAAACGTAACGTCTGAGGGGAAGGTAATGGTAATGAAAGCAGTGCAATGCGGGGTAATGTCCTGCTGCTCTCTCACGGTGGCCCTGCCCCGGTTTATTCCACCTTCATCCCTCCTTCATCCCCTCCTGGCTGATTTATGGCGCGGCTGGCAGCAAGGAGGGATAAGAGGCTTTCAAGCGGCCGTGTGATGGATGGCCAGGGATGAGGCGTCAGGCGTTATGATATTTTATTTTTAAAAGAGTTGTGGTATTTCAGGAAGAGTGCCGGTGTCCTGTTACTTTGAGGGGTGTCCGCTGACTGTAAACACTGGCAGGAGTGTGGCCTTGTGGGGGGGGTCGGAGTTTCCATGGCGCTGAACGCAAGACTACAAGTGAAAGGACTTTCTGAATGATCAGCTGAGAAAGGTTCATCCTGTTGAACCTGACAGAATTCGCATCCGTGAATGAGTGCAGTGGAACAGATGGCCAGCTCAGAGTCACGCATGTCTCTGTCCGCTTTTTAAAAATATTAAAAGGCACAGGATTCTGGACCAGGAGGGGATATTGTGGAGAGACACAATAAGCTCAGGAGCCAAATACCAGCAGCGCATCATTCATGAGCCGACAGCACTTTCATGCGTGCGAGATCAAAATGGCCGTGATTGATGAGGTCACCTTTAAAGATTTAATTGGACAGAGGGTTGTGGTCTAATACCACTGAAGAGGGGTGGGGAGGGTTACCTTTGAGCTTTGGCTCCTTTTAAAAATTCATTGAAAAGGAGAGGGTTAGCTGCTAGGGTTAGCTGCTTTTAGACAAGGTCATTGATCGGCACAGGTCAGCCTGCAAGGAGCCAATTAGATGCTCTGAGCTGTGTGTGTGTTTTTTTTTGTCTTGCTGCAGAGGGGCAGACTGATCCAGGGTCAGGTCAAACGCCCTTTGGATGCTTCTCGCTTCAATGGCTTTTTCAGTGGCTGAAGGGGAGGGTTCTTCTTAAAGTCCACCTAAAGAACATGATGGTTTTAGCACAGTGATTAGAAGAGCTCATTAAGGAGGTGGAGGTGATGGCATGTCTGGTGTCCTTGGCTGAGGACAGGAAGATTGGGAAGGTTTGATGTGAGAAACCTGATTTAGAATAAAAAGAAAGTAAAAGTTCAGAATTGCTACTCTTCGCTGTTCCTTTAGTGGTGTGACATAAAGTGTGTGTGTGTGCACGTGTTTGTGTGAGTGTATGGGTGTGTGTGTATGTGTGGCTGTATCTCCAGGAAATGGCATGTGTATGTAGAGGGGACCATAAGCTATCACTCCAAGGGCAACTGCAGAGAATGAGTGTGTGTGTGTGTGTGTGTGTGTGCGTGTCAGACCTGGCTTATCTATGAGAGCACTACACACATAACCTGGGAAAGATAAACAACCCCCTCCTTTCCTTCAACACCAGCCAACCTTATGACAGCATTAAGGGAGTAGATGTGGGCTGCATTAATGAATTCTATGAGCCCTCGTTACACTGGTCCTTATCTTGTAATTGAAATCACCGTGTGGCGCGTGGTGCTGCCCTTTTCCATGTGCTTGTGTGTGACGCCAGACAGGGCACTGCTGCTCTCAGCTCGCCTCCCTGTTTACTGGGCGCTAATGGCAGAGCTAGGAGCACAGATGGGAGGTTCATGGTGAGGAGATTTGGACAGCCCTGATACAGGAGGGAGGTAACCAGCACTGACACAAATCTAGCCTGGCAAGAGATGAGGATCAGTCCCTGCTACAAATGCGTGCGGGCACACACACACACACACACACACACACACACACACACACACACGCATACACACTCACATATGCTTGTTTGGGTTATGCCCTTGAGAGGAAATAGTGCTTGTTGGAGTAGTAAGAACTATGAAGTCCTCCTGTAGGTGCCTGAGTGGGCTGTGCCTATGGAAATGAGGAGCTTGAGCACAGAACCAGGAAAGAGCGTAACAGCACTGGAAGCTGGTAAACATGGGTTACGAAACACAGCACAGCCTGGGGAACTCCTTTTATTTCATTAGAAACTGAGATGAGGTCTTAATAAACATTCTGCTTCTCTTTGCAGAATTTCCCAGCTTGGATTGACTTTAGGCTATTTATTCATATATTTATTTAATTATTGATGCAGAATTGTATGTTATGAAAAAAATATTGTGTGCGTTTATTTTGAGGGTTTGAGAAAGTAGGTATTTGTTGTTAAATGTTTAACCAAGTTTTGCTAGAACTAAATTCTCTTTTTCACAGCAGATTAAAATCCCCAAAGACATCTTGGCAAGCAACACATTACCCAAATGCTTCCTAAAATGCTTTACATAAGCAATTTGAAGTCATGCTGTGTGACCTTAACGTACAATTGCCTTTGTCACTATTTAAAAAAGGGCTCTCAGAACACTTGGTACATTGCGGCATTGTGCAGTTACCGTGGTGATTCAGGGGCCAATTATTTCTGCCTGCTGCTCGTGAGACTGCTCCATGCACCAGGTCAGCGCACCTTTACCTGCTCAGGGACGACCGTGGACTGACACTCAGGCAGAGGGCACAGCTGGGGGTGGGAGAGCGCTTTGTTTTGGATTTCTTTTTTGGCCAGAGAAGCGTGTAGCTGTGGTATCTGTGTGTCTCCTTCTGTCCATCTGTCATGTTTTTTTCGTGCCTGGATGCTGAGCTTCCATTACTACCAGCAGGTAACAAAAGAAAACCGGGTCACGTTCTTACCTTCCGGAGCCTTCCGGTCAGCATTATTCCACCAGAGAAATTTCAATAGACATCTGCTGAATGAAATAAGAAAAGTGACATTTAGTAGACTGTTCCCTACTCTCCATGGGAGGGCATTAGGATTATTAAAATGGGACAGGCGGAGGTCTGTAACCTGACCTTGCCCTGATACACAATTCAGCAGTGAGCAGTTTTTATCTGCGAGCACTGGGCCTGAACACATTCGGTGGAGATGCAGGCGCTGTGAGGAGTCAGGTGGAGAGCCTGGTGTGGTGGTGCATTCAGCCTCCACAGCCTGCACGTCCCTGCTGGCTGGAGATGAAAGAGCGGCGGCTTTCTGAGATGGCGCTTCCTGTCCTCGCGTGCGGTCAGGTTGACAGGACCCGCCGGCCGCCACCATTTTCCTGAACCGTCCGTCGAGTTCCTGTGGAAATGGCCCCCGTGTTCCCTTCCTGCCTGCTGACATTGCGGACGTCTCCCATATCGTACACTCACGCAAATCTTTTAATCCCCTTCAGATCTGCGGTGCTCAAAAATATTTCTGCATAGGGGGATTGTAAAGTATTTGACGTGGACATCAGATACTGAGATAACTTCTCAGTAACACTGATACCCCACTACTCCTCGAGTGACAGCTGCCACAGGGAATAAATGTGATGCTCTTCTATCTTTTGTTGTTCCTATTCCCCTGTAATCCTTCTCTACACTATCAGTTTGAACTGCAGTGCCAGTCTTGGTTTGAGCTGAGCTGATTCTCAGCGAACACTTTGCCCTGCTTCCTTCTCCCACACACACACTGGCTCTTCTAGTTCAAGACTCCTCTGATGCCATTAGACAGAAGATGGTGCATATTAATAACCGTTATTATGAAGAGAGGGTTTTGTGTGAGTGTAGTCAAAATTATAACCCGTAGTAGTCATGTTGGGGAGAGCTGGAGTTTCACGCTTCTACATGCATTGTCTTATTGCATGAGTGAAGTGAGATGAGATACACTTGAATAAGACAGCAGGCAGACCGCAGGCGTAGATTATGCAGCCCCGTACCTGCGTAATCTTTAAGCCTTGAGCTTCCCTTTAAGCCCTAAACCTTAATCTGGGAGGGGGAGAATCTGCGAATATATGTGAATATATTTACTTCTGAGAAAAATAAATGTAAAATAGGTGAGTAGGTTTATGAATGAACATGAGCTGTTTCAGAAGATGCTTTAGTCTGACATTTTCCCTCTGACATTAAGTAACTATGGCGATAGTTATAAAACATGGAGTGTGGGAGGGGCGCGTGGTACATTTTTTTTCCCCCGGCTCCTGGGGTGAAGCTATAAATAGAGCTCACAGTGGAATCCAGCTTTCCCCAGCAATGCAAATGGAAGTTGCTAGAACAGCTGTGCTGAAGCCAAGTTGTGGTAAAACAGTCTGGGTCATGTGAGCAGCTCTCTGCCATTCATTATTAGTTGAACTCCCTAGTGGGGCTCTATCGCAGACGGCCTCGTTTTTTCGCCCGTAAAGTCTGTGATGAGATGTGTCTGGTGACATGTTAGCATTTCTGTTTTCTGTCATTCATGTGGGCACTGTAGCTGTGGGTTTTTACAGGTCAGAGGGAGACTTAGCTGCCCCATGTGTTATCCTTGCCTGTGGAGGTGGCGGTGGGAGTGTGTTGTACAACTGGCCCTTTTCTGCAAGTGGAGACTGTACAGTAGAGGTCGCTAGCTCTCACTGACCAATAGACATTTCAGTACGGTGTCTGAACAGTCCTGTTGCAGCTGGAGGTGTTTGCTCTCCTCTGAATGCCCAGAGTCACTGAGTAGTTCGCAGTAGTTTTTAGTGCCTCCATAACTGCAGTGGCAGACTCACATGGCCTGGAGGAAACACTGAAGACTTGTGCTGTCACTCAGTCCACAGAGAATGGGAACGGGTTAAACAGCAGTGCTTAAAAAAATCAGGTGGAGGTAACACAGATGACACACATACGGTTTAAATCAGGTGGAGGTAACACAGATGACACACATACGGTTTAAATCAGGTGGAGGTAACACAGATGACACATATACGATTCAAATCAGGTGGAGGTAACACAGATGACACACATATGATTCAAATCAGGTGGAGGTAACACAGATGACACACATACGATTCAAATCAGGTGGAGGTAACACAGATGACACACATACGATTCAAATGCATTTAAAGTGGGTGGATTCCATTACAGGTACAATTAAGTCTTCCTGTGCATATTCAAAAGCAGAAATGGAGCTAATTGGCTAAATACATAATGTGTAAAAACAAGGTCACCCTAAATTTTCTCTTCCAGTAATGAAGGCGCTCACATCCATGCAGACAGGGAGGGAGAAAAGGAGACAGAGAGAGAGAGAGGGAGAGAGAGAGAGAGAGAGAGAGAGAGGGAAGGAAAGAAAAAGAGACAGACTCCCCTGGGCTCTCTGTCTGTTTGGGTAGTGAGAAGGGCCAGAGTGCACTCAAGCTTTGACATCACAGGTGTAAAAATAGCAGATGGAGTATCCCATGCTGTGCAGCTCCTGGGTCCCTGTGCCCCCCCCCCCCCCACTCCAGCCTGCTCAAATGAAGCAGAAGTTGTTTCTTGTTTTCAGTGTCCTCTCAGTGCTGCTCTGACATCAGCCTGAAGCAGCATAAATAATTCATGGCCTTGCCCACACCGCGGGCCCGTCCTCGGCTCGCTCTCTATTCCACTAACACTTTCTGCTGTGACGGTTTGCACTGCCAGTGTTCACGTGGAGCTGCGGGAGTGTGATTGTAGCTGCGTCAGGGTTTGCCGGGGCCTGGATCCTACGCTGTAATCAGCTCTGAATATAACAAATGATGCTTGTTCACTCTACCCCACACATTTACTCGGGCGAAGCAGATGAAATTAGATGCTGAGGAAATCCCAAACAGCCTTAATGGGAATTTCCCAAGATTTTTTTTACTTTTTCTTCCTTGAGTGAGGGTGCCAAAGCTCCCTTAACAGACATGATTCTCTCTGTTACTTGGATTAAGAAGCCAGGGTCATGATCCCCTCTGAGGAATTGTGTTTATATGTAAGCCTGTCTGCATTGTAACCGTCAGCTCTCCTGAAACACAACCCTCCAGTGTCCAGGATATCCTTTGAGGTTGGACCTCCAGTCTGAATCGATCCTGATTTGACTGATGTGTTTGTTGGCCACAGCATGTGAGCTGCAGTTTTTATAGGGAATGATGCGCTGTGTCTGGAGTGTGTGTGCTAGATGAAAGCTGATGAGATTGGCATGGTGTTTTGGAATTTGCCAGGCAGAGAGTGAAACGACCATCTCTTCTGATTTATGCCCCTAGAAACTGCATTCTGAGAACTGGGCTGTCATACACAGTGGGGAAACACCAGCTGAAAAACAACTAGCAGTCCTTTTAGGGCTACTTTTATTGACGTCGTTATTTGATAAACCTAATTATTGGAACACCAGCTGCCTCGTTGGCGAATGATTATGGAATATAATCCAATTCCAGCAGAACCCCATGCAGCACACTGAGCGTGGATCTGTTTCTGGATAAGGGTTTATGTTTGGATAGTTGTGTTTGGATACATCCAGAGAGATTGTTAGAACTCCTTTAGCCCACTGAGTGTGTGAGTGTTTTAAACCTCTGAGTGTATAATTACAGCTCCACTCCATGGTAATGCTGTTTTGTATTACATTTACATAAAGGCTAATAGAAAAAAACAACAACAAACCCAAAACAATGAAGGATGAATGACAGATTAGTCAAAATTGTTCCTAATGTGTGTATAGCAAAAAGGCTTGGCCATGTAAAGATGGAACCTATGGAGACAAACTCATTATGCTTAAGGCTGATGGGTTCTTAAATCAGCATGGAGGAAAGAAAACAGAGTGCATTCTTTCCAGAGCCTGATGCCTACGCATTTCAGACACACACTGTTGCCACATTCAGAAAGCAAAGCTAATGCATGGCATAGAAGTGTCATCAGGAAGTCATGAGTCATGCCTGAGATTGTAGATGATGCTACTCGCTTCGACTCCGCTGTCAGTTTAGAGGCTTTGCCGCCTTAGCCAGCAGTCTTGTGCTAAAGCTTTTTGCTGGTGATGCCGCCAAACTCTTCTTCTTGGGGTTAGCTGAGGTATTTAGATCATCTGCTCTGCCTCCAGCGCCTGTGTAGGCAAGACCAGATCTAAAAACTTCCCCTCTTCATTTTTCTCATCGGACATTTATGTTAAATTTATGTGAAATGTATATATAGAAATTGGTTCCTTCTCCTAGATAGACAGACAGACAGACAGAGATAGATAGATTGATTAGACCAATGACATTTGGTTTCGGAATCCTGTTCCTAATTGAGTAATAAAAACATTGATGTGGCTGTGAGCCATGTGGCAGTATTCTGTTCTATTTGTTATCATTAGCATTGTCTGGCCGTAATGTATGTATCTTCAGAACTGCTAACAGCCCTGACCGACTGTTTTTCCCTTTTTCATTCCCTGCCGTTTCATTAAAAACCCTAGAGAGTTCGTAACATTGAAATCTACATAGTAACAATTATATCCTCTGTGTAAAAATATTTTTTTGTTTTGTTTTGTTTATTTAATGATACTTTACTAATTGGTTTGATGGTTATTTTTGTAAGCACTGAATGTCATTGTAGTCATAGTGCTCAGTTTTGCAGTGCATTTTGTTCAATTCATTAGTAAACCTCAGAAATTCTAAAACTCCTGAATGAATATCGTACCTCAAGAAAATACCTTCAGGTATTGCAGTGTTTATTTTTTGCCTTAATTATGGAAATGCATTCAGGATAAAGGCATAGATGTGCTTTACTGTGAGTACACATCCCTACACAAAAAGTGCTTTTACTGTTTTAGGATCTTGGAGTGAGATATTTTGTGAGAAATATCCACTTTCACTTCAGCTCTGCAAAATGAAACCTCTGAATGCTGTGTTTGTACAGCATGTTGAAATATCAAGAGATCGTAATCCCACACACAACAAACCCACTACATGACACACAGCACACTGTATCTCCTGGTGCTTTCACTGTGCACCTTCTGCTGGGGTTTGATATTTATGAGATGGTCATTCCCTCTTGTTTGTTGTTAGGGCTGAGGTTCTTCTCAGGAGGCATTCATCAGTGTGCTCGGTGGAAGGATATCGAACTTTCCATCACACAACACCCCCAGTCCCAAATGCTCTCCTAGTGGCTTCTCCAGAGAGCAAAACTGATGCAACATCTCGCACTTTGACTTAAAAATACTCTTTTTTTATTTAGTCCTTTTCTGCCTTTGGTCATCATAGCAGAAAGAGAGACGTAATGGTGGACATCCAATATGTGGTTAATTTAATTAGTATTAATTAAACACTTAATTATTATTATTATTAATTTATATTAACAATTAGAGAGAAAGAAATATTTAGATCTATGAATGTAGGTTTTTAGAAGCAATTCTGATCTCTTCCCTATTGAGTATGTACCAGATATAAAGATGTGGAAGGCAACAACTAATCTGAATTCAGCATTTTTATTTGGGATGTGTGACTAATACCATCAGTGGTGGGAGTTCCGACGTCAGTGGTGGGCGGGCCCATGATAGCAGTTGGAGGGTCCACAAAAGCAGTGGGAGGGCCCACGATAATGGTGGGTGGGCCCACGATAGCAGTTGGAGGGTCCACAATAGCAGTGGGGGAGGGGGGGGGGGTTAGCATCACTCAAGTTAGCATCACTTCACCCTCCCCCTAAATCCATGCTCATGCTTTGCCGGCTCAGCTACCAGTCATTTGTGCTGCTGCTGTTTTCTCTGTTGGCTTGCTGGCACCGCACACTCTGGAAATGAAGTGTTATTTTCGAAAATGTCATACCAGAGCATTAGCTAACATTAGCTAAGCGTTCACATAGTTGACAGATGCCTTGAAGGGTACAGCTTGATAGGGAGAGAGGCTCACTGTTATCCGCATATGTCACACATGTAAATGGGTGCACCATGTAGTAAATCCAAGACTCTACTTAGCAGGAAGGACTGAAGATCTTAAAAATATTCTCAATGAATTTCTATTAGCGGCTCCTGTTTTTGTGCCCAAGCTGTTGACACCAGTGTAGAAGGGGAGGAAATCCTCGTCTGCTTCCTTCCGCTCCTGAGGCCCGGGACGCGGTGATGGCAAACTCCAGAATGCACTCGTACGAGGACATGGTTAGATGTGACTCACTGCTGAATGTATGATGGCTGCATGTCTAGCCACCTGCCTGGCAGGGAAGCGTTGCCGAGCGGCGTGGATGCAGTATCCCATGGCGACTGCCTAAGCCTGTGAATCAGTGCGGTTCCTTCAGCCTACACGCCGTCAGGCACACTGCATGCGTCAGGCAGTCTGAGCGATGCCTCATACACACACACACACACACACACACACACACACACACACACACACACACACACACACACACACAGCCTCTCCATGCTGGCTTAGCTGTGGCCAAGCCGTGCTGTCAGTTGTTCTGGTGCCACATGTGATGAACAGTGATGTGTGTTCATGAATGTTCATGTGAGTCATGAGTCATGACTGGAATCTGTTTTTTTAAAACACATTTTTCATTCTTTTCTTAAAATATGACAGCATGTATATAGGCTAGTTATAAGTATCTTGTATATTGTGTGTACTAGGGAATGTATTGTAGGTTTTGTGTCATAGCTGTTACATCACTATGACCAACAGTATGCTCCACCTACACCAGTGTGACACATAAAAAGTACTATGTCAATTCAGAAACTGCCCCAGGAAAGCATTTCTTGTGCACCATAAATAAAAGTGTATAAGTATTTTCAAACACCTTGTATTCTTTGTGATGCTCAATATCTCTGTTGTGTGTGTGTGTGTGTATGTGTGTGTGTGTGTGCGTAGGAGGCACAGAAGGTGAATAGCGGGCAAACCGACGGGCCAGTGAAGAGCCAGGATGAAAAGGAGGAAGCCCCAGCCAATGAGGTGGGCTGGATGACCTCGGTCAAAGACTGGGCTGGGGTGATGATCTCTGCACAGACTCTCACAGGCAGAGTACTGGTGAGTGCACCACACTCAGGCTAGCATACACACGCTAACTCAACCAAGGCTCGTTTCCCTTAGCCGTTTTGGCTCTGTTGGTCTGGATTTAAGCAACATTGATTGCTATTGTGTTACGCTGAGCATGTCTGATAAGGGCTTCAGGACTGAACTGAGACTAAACGATAAAGGAGACTGGGGTGGTCCTTGTAATCCCAGCTGTTGCAGCAAACACTTCAGACATCAGTGGACTGGCCAGTTAACTTGGAACTGCTGAGGTAATTTACTACATAAAGGAGATCATTTAGTTAGTGGGTAAACTGGGACAATGTGAGCTACATGTTTTTTTTTAACATCCTTCTGTGAAAGAGGAAATCTGGGATACACTGTACCTCAGATTATGGGCTCATTTAAGCCTAGTGAGGCATTTCTCATCTCTCATAGCCTGAGCACCAAGAGGAATATGATGCTCGTTGACTGTGCTTTGGATCTTTCATGTCTGGTTTAAGCACGACAAGCACTTCTGGCTGTGAAGGCACATTCCCATGGTGCATTGTGGCAGCAGAGTCAGAGCAGGTGGCAGAGGACACGTTAGGCCTAACCGCGGAGTTTCCTACAGCTGAGCGTTTCACTCTGGTTTAGCCACTACTGTTATACAGCGCTGCTGGCCGGCACAGGTCTGTGGCTGTGTGTTACCGTGCAAGGGAGCTTTAGAGGTTAGTGCTGCTGGTTGCCTTTCAGTGTGACTCAGCTCTCTCTTTTCCTTCAGTGAGTGAAACTACTGCTCCACTCTTCTGCCAAATTATGGACTATCGTGACAATTGACAAATGAACTGAAAACGGCATTATCCCACTGGCTTATTTCAGTCTGTGTCAAAACATTTCTTAAACGGGGCGAGGCGGATTAAATACCCATCATTCACAGCGCTGAATCTTTTCTTGTCTGCCTGAGATAGTTCTCTTTCATGGCACAGCGGCCTGGATTTTTCAGGGTTCACTCTGTGATACAGAACCAGTGTACAGAATGGGCCCATCCCTGAACCACGGTCCCTTACCGGCAGCTTCAAGGTTGAGCTCACCACTCATTTCTGATCGTCACAAAGGCTCGCTCTGCGTCAGCGTGTCACGCTCGATAATGGCCCGCCTCGCCATTCAGCTCCAGTTTTAGCCTCTTCTTTAGTGTTTCAGTACTGCTGGCTGTATGCTGGGTTTACAGTAAAAGCTCTTTCAGTGTGCGATGTGTGTGTGTGTGTGTGTGTGTGTGTGTGTGGTTCATTGTGCACCCCGAGCCTCAGCCACTGTGTCGTGACTCAAACTGGTCAGAAACGGACTGCGCGCATTAGTGCGTGTGTGTGCGCGGATGTATGTGTGTGTGTGTGTGTGAGTGTGTGTGTGAGAGAGAAGCATGCGTTAAATCCCTTCTCCCTTTAAGAGAGTGCTATTTCATTGAAGGCCTGGGCCATCTCTCAGCCTCTGGCTTGGGCGTAATGTAATTGTGTGAGTGGGAGTATAGTGGCAGGGCAGAGCAGTGGCGTGAGCATTAAACCCCCACCCTCCCCCTCAAACACACACCTCCCAGCTGGCAGCTCCGCTTTATCACGCTCGTAAATCACCTCTCCATCCTTTATTGGCCTCCACGTTTCCCCTGCAGCCACCGCACGCTGCCCACCTGACTGCCTCCTCTGGAAAAAACAGATGCTTGGTGATAGTGGCTGAGCGGGTAGCATCGTTTCATGTAGAGAGTGGTGCCTCCCGGCTAACCCATAACAGAGGAAGGGAGCGTGAGGGATAGAGAGTGTGTGTGCAGTGCGAGGCGGGGTCCTCATTACACGCTAGAAGTTCTGAAAACACAAGAGCACCGTCAGCTCGGGCTGCTTTCAAGCCTCATCTCCGCTCCACTCAGATTCCCTGTCCCTCTTTCATGTAGACGCACAGTCACACACGTGCACACTCGCACACGTGCGCGCTCGCACACGTGTGCACACACACAGTACGCACACATGCACACACACACGCACGCCTGCACCCTTTCTTTCTTACTGCATGTCTTTCCCTTCTGTCTTTCTCTCTCACACAAAATGGAGAGGATATGGTACTGCACTGTGCACCTGTAGTGTGTGTGTGTGTGTGTGTGTGTGTGTGTGTGTGTGTACATGTGTGCATTGGGGAGAGAAGCAGTGTGAACCTCCCTCTCTGTATCTCATCTAGAGTGTTACTGTGATTTGAGCTACTTTTCAAATGCTGCTCAGTACGTTTCATCTAACACTGAGCACTGCATCCACCATGCATGGGCCATGATAAGTGTGTGTGGGCGTCCATGTTTGCATAGCTTATGCAGCTGCGAGAGTGTGTATGTGCTATGCAGTGTGAAATGTGTGTGTGTGTGTGTGTGTCCGTGTGTGTGTGTGTGCGTGTGTGTGTGTATGTGTATGTGTGTGTGGGTGTGTGGGTGGATGGAATCAGGCTCCTTCTGCAGCTTAAAATTGCAGCGAGCATCCGCGTACGCCGAGCCTGGCCGGTAACCATGGCAACAGCAGTTTACCTTCGCTCTGTCATGTGATGTGCAGAAGTGGCAGCCTGTTTTGATCCTCTGCGAATACGAGAGCCCTTTGCTTGCCTCTCCTGTCGTGCCTTAAACCTTCTGCTTGTGGGCAAATGAACAGAAAGCTGAGAGTAACAAGCGCCTGTCTTGGCAGGTAGATAAGGGGCATGAAGCCGCGTTGCCGGGGTGACGCCGTGGGAGCGAGCGCTGAAACCGATAGCCCTCGGCTGGGTCCCTGCTTTTGTTCCTTTGGATTGCTCGACGACTTTGCGGCGTGTAAAAGATCAAGTGTTTCCTGAGGGGATAATTTAATTACAACATCTATCTAAATCCACCTCTTGTAGTTTAGCGCCCTGCTCGCGGCGCGGTGAATCGCGCGTGTCTAGAGGCACGTCCGCTGGCTGTCCTGCGTAGATGATGTGCAGGCCTCGCCGCTGTGATGTCACGGCATGTCACTTCGTTAACGGCAACACATCTTCTGCTTCGCTGGTTAACGTATGCGCGTGTTGCCTCTGTACACCAGGCGTACATGGTTATAAACAGCACGCGCGTGTTTACACAGCCGTCATACAGGATGAACGTCTCTATTAGTAGGAAATCACTCTTTCCTTTGTATTTGTTTTCTCCTCACTGCCTGTGTGGGCTTTCAAATGTTGGACTCCCAGATGGTTGAGGAGACATCTTCAAAGAACCCACCCCACACCACCACACCCCACCACAGCCTTGGACACATAATCAGGCACTTGAGCAAAAATTTGGTTTGGTTCTGTCATCAATGATTACTGAGTGACTTGTACGTTGGAGATGTGATTGATCTGTGTGTTTATGCGTGAGAGAGGCAGTGCCCCGGAAACACAATCCCAGATAGGCTCAGGTCACATGACCTCTTTGTTGTGCGAAGTTTATGTTCATTTCTACGCGGAGAAATGAATTATTTTCCCCGCGGCACCTTTTAAACCTGCACCCTGAGCCGGTGCAGTGTGGTCCTGGATGAGTAGAGACGAGACCAGAATGTGTCCGGCTCAGTACTGGGGCCCTTCGGCTTCAGAATTCTGAGTGTGACCTGGCAGTTTAGGCCTATACGGCAGCACTCAGGATCAGCTCACAGGAAGCACCAGCCTGAATCACCACGCTGCTCGTAAGAGGGACGGCCAGGTGGCAGCCTAGTTATGAGCATGAAGGAAAAGTCTGTTAAAGACTGTAAAATATTACCATTCAAATTGTATTAGCTGTATACTTGATGATTCTTTTATGTATGTAAATGTACATGTATATAAGTGTACATGCGTGTAAGTATACATGTCACCTGGTTGAGATCCATGTAGGTCATAATAATACTCCTTTGCTCATTGTAGAGATATTTGTTGTGAATCTGTTTGAATTTATATGCAGAATTGTTTTCATAAAACACATTTAAAACAAACAAATGCTTGCCAAACCTTTGGACAAACAAAAACATGAAACTTGACTTTAGAATGAACTTTCTGTGTGTGTTTTGTATGTGTTGGGATTTTATATGCTTTGGGGATGTGATTGTAATAACAATTTTTTCATAATTTGATCAATACATGGTTGATTTTAAATTACGGTATTTACAAATTATTATTATTATTATTTTCATTTTAAAAAATTATGTTTCCAAACATCATAATCAATTTGTAAAAGCCAAATTGTATGACTAATTAGATTATTTAGATGTGGAACCATCTATTATGTGAAAATCACTTCCTTCTCATTTCAAATTATATTTACAACTACACCACAAAAGTTAGATGAGTGAGTCAATGACATACAAATAAATCAATGAAAAGTCAATGAAATACAAATAAACATTAACAATGAAATACAAATAAACACAGAAAACTGTAATTTGAAAATTGACATATTCAAAGAAAAAAAAAACCCCAAGGCATTTCATGTTTGACATTAATCAACTAAATTGTTTTTTAAAGCTAAATATTTATTCTGAAATTGATACCTGCAACACAGACAGGTCTAATTGTGACATGACAAATCATAATAAAAAGGTGATATGGAACAGAAGATGCTAAACAGCTGAGGTGTAAGAAAGACCTACCAAAGATGGGCCCAGGTTCATCCTTCTCCATCAGATATTATAATCCAGAGTATAGCATTCCCCAAAGATTATAATCCACAGTACAGCATTTCCCAAAGATTACAGCATTACCCAAAGACAAACTGCTAAGATTTTGGACTTTTTTTTGCTACAATATAATTAAGAGAAGCAGCAGGTGGAGTCTCAGTATGTAAAGGCACCTCCATCACCTCCATGTAAGGCTTTAGTGCTTTAGTTTAAGGCTTTAGTACTTTAGTTTAAGGCTTTAGTGCACAAAAGACGCTGTACAGAAGCACTGCTGACATCTTTGGGTTTGGTCTCATCAGAGAGAGACAGGAAGCAGCACAGCGGAGGCACGTTTCATGGTCCGACAAGCCATCATTCCAAATAGTTTTTGGCAAAAACAGCCTGTCGTGTTCTCCAGGCCAAAGACGACAAGAACCATCTAAGCTGGTTCAAAAGCCAGCATCTGTCACAGGGTTGGGGGTTTGTCAGTACCCGTGGTGCGTCAGAGAGGGCGCCGTTAATGCAGATTTTCCAGGGCTATCCCTGGGTTTTCCAGCAGGACAAACCTGAACCACATTCAAGGCAGAGTGCAGGTGCTAGACTGGTGTTCCAGCAGCGCTGACCTGCATCCAGCTGGGACTGTCTGGAGCTCTTATTAAGAGCTAAGCAAAGCAACCAAGACTTTATACAAAGTGCAGCTGAAGATCTGTCCACCAAACATAATCAAGTGTTTTAGAGTGTTAGAGGATTAGAAATGAGTGAATTTTAATAAAAGAAAATCACAAATAAAAATGAATGTGGAAACTCACTGCTTTATGATTTTAATTGTGTTTTCCATCTTGTTCCAACTTTTTAGGAATTGGGGTTATTCATCAAACAAATGTCAGTAAAATAGTTTCTCAGATGGACATTTTTGTAGGACGAATGCATCTATTTAAATGCAATTTTGAAAAGAGGTCAAATTTTAAATTTATTTTCCATCTTTTTACTTTGTGAGATAGGTCATCCTCTATTCCCAGACTGAGCCCTGTATACAGATGTGTGTGTGCACTGTGCTCGGTTCCTGGACTAGGAGTGTGTGCGGTCGGGTGCTTCCCTGTGTGGTCTGGCTGGGTGGAAGGGGAGAGCAGGGGAGAGTGGGTGGAGCCACCGGTGAGAGAACCAATGAGGACGGGGGGCGGGATGTCCACCCCTCCTACTGTGACCGTGTAACAGAGGAAGGACAATCCTTCCAACCACACACTCAGGTCCTTATGTTTGGGTATGTGTGGTGTGTGCACCGGTGCCTATTTAATGTGTGTTTGTTTTCATACATTTTCAAAACAAAACGCCCTCCAGAGAAAATCAGTGGTAATAGCCAAAATGGTAAAGTGTTCTGTACATGTTACATGTTATTATTTTATTAAACTAAAAAGCAAGACCTTACTGAGACTAAGGCCTAGTGAATTCCTATTACTCATGTATATAATGCATACTACATGTATACTCCACAAAAGAGAGTGTGCATGTGTGTGTGTGTGTGTGTGTGTGTGTGTGTTTGTGTGTGTGTGTGTATGTGTGTGCTTGTTTGGGCTGTGTCTGTGTTTTTTGGTCACACCCATAAGGCTCCATAGCAGGAGACTGGGAGCAGAGAAGTTGGAGTGTCTCTGTATTGGTAATTATGATCTCCCATGGAGAGCATTTCTAATTTGGAAATAATCTTTCACTGTGTGTAAACTAATCAACAGTGGTACAGCTGTCATTACTGCAGACTGAGGGAGAAATTCATCAAAATAACAAAAACCGTAATGACAAAAAAACTGACATTAAAATTGGCATGAAATTTGCCTGTAATTATCTGGCTTAAAATGTGAATTCCACCTGCATATTTGAAGCTTATTACGATTATCCTCACCCTCAGACTGCATTATTCTTTAGTGTAGCGAGCATATTATGAATATTAAATGTTATATGCATATTATGAATATTAAATGTTCTATGCACAAACCCTAACTGAGCCATTTGAAGTGCTCGGTGTAAAATGTTTATGTAGAGCTGTGTGGGGATGGCAGCGATGGTAATTGCTGCTCCAGCAGGACATCTCAGTGGGATTGAGTTAGTATCATTCAATACTTGTTTCTGTTGAATTCATTTTCAGAAAGAAAGACAAATCTTTAATTTGAGGGGGAGTGTATGTGTATCTGTGTGCATGTGTGTGTGTGTGTGTGTGTGTTTGTGGCAATGTCTTGATTAGGGTATGGGTTTGCACAGAGCCAGAGCACGCTGAAGAAATTTGACTCCTGTGAATTTGCCTGACAGACATGTGTGAGACAACACCCCTCCCGTGAGCTCCGTCTCTGTTCACACGGACGTCACTCTACACACACAAACTCTACACACACAAACTCTACACACACAAACTGGAATATGATTTGCTTCAAGGCAATACAACCCTTGTCCTTTTGCCTCCTTTTGCATGTTCAGTGGGCTGAATAGCCGTGGTCAGACTGAGGGAGGTCGAGTGGGAGACGCTGGGCGCCTCTGCACGGTGACGTTACCGCATCTCCACACTCCGTTGGACTGCAGTGATTTGCAAGCTGTAATATGGACGGTTAAATTGAGCTCTGATCTCAGTGTTGTGGTGGATGTTGAAAACGTGCTGGTTTGTGTGCATATGGATGGGGGCGAAAGGGGGAGGAAAAGATGCCCCCTGTGTGGATTAACGACCCCTGGATTAAGAATGAGACATGGCGTGATGGAATGATGAGGGTTTAGGAGGAGTAGTGTCATTCCGACGCGGTACATCAGGACATGGAAGCAGGCGAGGTTTGGAAGCTCGGTGTGGAGCTGCCAGATACAGCCCTGTGCTCTGGCTGGTGGAGGCCCCAAGCTATGTGTCTGCTGTATTTAAGGAGGTTTCAGCCAGAGCAGCAGGCAGGTTGGGCTTCCAGCTTGTGCTGCTGTTGATGCTTCTGTTCCTGTTCTTTCCCTGAGCTCCAAGCCAGGGCAGGTGGGGCTGGTACCCAAAGCCCACAGACAGGCAGAAAGCGCACACTCTGGCTGACCTGTCACATTAACGATTCACCGCTCAACGAAATGTCAACATTTCATCTTTCCTAAACCTATATATAAGTCCCTATGTGGGGTTGAAATATTCATCAGCTCAGAACCAGTTTGAGATGAGGACAGAATGTCCACCCTCCCTCTGCTGAGACGCTGCCCTTTGCCGCTTCCTGTCGTTTGTCTTCCCGTTGCCGCCTTTCCTTTCATTTTGAACAAAGGAAGGATTATCGTACCGTTCTTGGTATTAACTACCATAATTGAGACTCCCCTGCACCCGTGACCTACACACGTTCATTTTAGCAGGGTTCGTATATATATCGCGCTACTCCCGTCTCCATTGGCACCCGCAGCTTTGAACTCGTGACGTTCTCCACGATCCTCCCTGAGGTCAGACCACGAGCCAGGCGTGTCCTCACGCAGTTACAGTTACCGTCTGTGCTCACTCTAAGCTCTTAGAGTGAGGTTTCTAAGAGATGGTGACGTGATGGTTCCGGATAGGTTTGGTTTGGCCCAGACTGTTAGCTTGCCTCTGGTTTGGCTCTGTTTGATCTCTCGTGGGAGGGAAATAGCAAAGCTCAGGCCCTTAATAAAACATTGATCTTGAAGATGTTCTCTACT
Organism: Tenebrosternarchus preto; assembly: GCA_025802075.1. NCBI lineage: Eukaryota > Metazoa > Chordata > Actinopteri > Gymnotiformes > Apteronotidae > Tenebrosternarchus > Tenebrosternarchus preto. Next base: position 8,804,848 of record JAOYMR010000008.1, read on the forward strand.
CAAGGCACAAGCTGCTTCTCAAATGATTTAATATTTGCTTCCTCTCAGGAATTAATTTAGAAGTTCTCCACTGGCACAGCTTCCTCTAGTAGTCATGGTTCCCATTTTGCTGTAGTCACGGTGCAGTTGTTAAGAGAATGAGACTGTATGGCTTTTGTAGTTGGTCCTGTGGTTGTCCAAGAACACTTAGCTAATTACAATCTGTCAGGTTTTCCTCCTGTTTGCTGCACTCTAACTTATTAGGACATTTAAAAAAAAAAACAGCCCAAAGAAGAAAAATAATTTCTTATATTTAAATAAGAAGTTAAATTAAGTTATTTTTTTTTAAAAGCCTAACGGGGACACATAGAGGCGCATGGTTGTTTGAGCCATGACTTGCAGCAATGCGCCCAAACACGGTGACGTGTCCACATCAGGTTTGGCTAAAAACCACTTCTGAAGAGTTCAAACGTTGTACTAAGGTAATCTTACTTTTGATTGACATGATAAAGCCATAAGGAACCCTCTGAGGTTCATGTCTGGAGTGGGAAAGATATTTGGATATAGATATATTTTTTGTTCGCTAGTTGTGTGTGTATGTGTGAAGGAGAGGGTACACCTATGTGTGTGTGTGTGTGTGTGTGTGTGTGTGTGTGTGTGTGTGTGTGAGTTTGTTAAAGAGAGAGGAGACAGAGCTGACTCAGATGCAAGGCAGTGACGCATGGAGCAATGTGCTCATCATGGGTCTGAGCCATGGCAACAGAAAATTAACAGGAAATCTCTCAACTCCAAACTCACCACACAAACACAAACACACACACACACACACACACACACACCTTCATGATAAACTAGAAGCCTGAATGTGCTCATAAGCATAACAAATATCGCAAAGTCTCTGTCTTCTGTTTTTTTACTGTGTGTGTGTGTGTGTGTGTCTGTGTGTGTGTGTGTGTGTGTGTGTGTGTGTGTGTGATTTGGAGATTTGGAGTGTTGAGGGTGTGTGGGAGGAAGGGGACTCATTTTTTTAGCATAACAGAATAACATGAAACTTATAAATCTGATGAGATTTCTCTCGTGTCCCAGTTCTCTACTAATCTAAGAATCTTATCACAGTGTCACTCTGCACAGAGCCTGTATTTCTTCAATAGGCTACTGCTGTATGCCTTGCTGTTCTCAGCTCCTTTTCAGAACAGGGAAAAAGTGTCTTGCTTTGTGACTTATGAAGGGGTTATATATCAGCTGTCAGTGTGCATTCACCGTGGAACCCCACACACACGCACACAGGTGCCTGTTCTTTTCATTGGCGATCTTTACTAGATTAGGAGGGCTGAGTCAGAGGTGGTGGGCGGGAGATGAGATCTCGATTTGGTTCGTATAGGTGGGCTACTGGGGCCTTGAGCTTCTCCACTCAGCATGCCTCTGTCCTGAAAGCTCTCAGTAAAGAAGAGCTTCACAAGGGCATTTTTTGCTGCTACCCTTGCAGCAGTTCTCAGGGCTGGTCTTTCATTCCTACGTAGCTCTTCGCTGGGAAGGCAGTGGAGTCTGAGCTGTTCTGTGGCCTGCCTCTTGCTGGGAAGGTGGGAAGGAGTGTGCTTCAGCCTCTTGCCAACCGTACCATCTTAACATAACTAATCGCTCACCAGTGGCGGAAGACGTGCGCGGAACATCGGCTGGCCTTGCTTCAGGCCAGCTTACGTGTGTAGAGGTTCGGTTTCATAGTTCTGCTGCTCTTACTGAGAGTCCTCCCTCTATATTTCCATGAGGTCATCAGGCTGCTAAGGAACCTGAATCAAACTCCTCTCCCAGCTGGTGAGAGCAGTTGTCTCTGCATGTGATCTTTTAGTGAGCTGTTTCTTCCTGGATGCTCTTCTGGGCCTCTGCCTCAATGCCTGGTTTTCATTACTACATGACAGAACAGAATATTTATGCATAAATTTCTAGATAACCTTTCGATTTCTTTGTGATATTGGTGCTTTTGTTCTGTGGAAGACGACCTGTGACGTTAGCAGATCAACATTGCGAGTGACTCCCAGCATAATTGCCACGAAGAGCAGACAGAAGTGTAGGCATGTGGATGTTTGTATATGCACATGCACTCCTGTGTTCGCAGTTATCTCGGCCTGCGCTGATGAGAACGGAGAGCATGGAATGTTCTGTCTTCTGCGCTAATTGAGGCTTTAGCTACATGCTGCATCTCTATTAAATGTCCCATTCTGTTTATGAAATTGAAAACCGTTCTAAGGCTTCATCATTTGCCTGAAACAATTTGCTCCACTTAACTAAGTGATGGATCATTTTGCATGGGGAGTGAGAGAGTGGCCTGTTGAAAGTGCTAGCAGAGTTGAAGCTAAGCTGTTCAGGACGAGTTGGAAAAAAAAAAAAAATCCCAAACAAAAACAAACCATCTCCTCTGATGGACCCCTGCAGCACCACAACGCAAGGCCTGCCTATGGGGCCCTTATGAAATAAATCAAATATTTCCCTTCAACATTGGCACAAGGGGGAGAGATGATAGGGGAGACAGGCCATGCTTCTGCCTCTGCCGCTATGCCTCTGATGAATTCGATTTTTTTTCCGGTGTATGGCGCCGCTGGGTCATCACACGGACAGCTGGCATTGTTGTATATTCCCCCCCGTGGAATATTGCAGCAGGAACATTGTGTGTGTGATCGTCAGTGCCTGACTCACTTCCCTGGTCCTGCCCTCTGTATGCTGGTGCGGGCACATTTAGGCCACGCCTCCTCACCTGGACCTTCTGTTCTGCTGACACACATTGTGATGGATCCAAGATGGTTTGCTTCTCTAAGCAGTCATTCTATACAAAGGAACTGTTCATAAAAGGCCCTGAAGTATGAGGTTTTAATACCTTCATCTCATTCCCCATGGAGACTTGGACCCACAGGCTGTAAAATCCTTGTTTATGATATTAGATTTGTACATCTCAGACAAACCCTAAGCGAATCACTCAGCTGAGAAGACCAGTGCAGCTGTGGCTGAACTGTTTTCTGTGTGAAATTATTATTTTTTGATTTGGTTATAGTCTTCAAGAAACATTTATAATCCATCTGATCTAATTAATGCAATTAACTCTACCTTCCAAGCTGATCCCAAAATATTCTCTTTTGATGTGCTCTAATGATAGTTGAACTAGGAAATGTTCCACTATGGATTACAAATACCTCTAATGGGCATTTTTAAAAGCAATGTGATCATTTGAAAGTATTTAATATTAGAAGCCTCTGCAATTAAAGCCTCATTAAAGTTTATGTTTTGTACAGGTTGTCCACACTGGATCACTGACTTGCAGTGTCTTAGTTAGATGTGGTATTCAAAGACCTAAGATCCTTTTCACAAGTTAAAAAATCTCCTATTAAATGCATGTAAAAGCAAAGAAACCTGAATTTATGTTATGAATATGGACTTATCTGGGGTAAAAACGTAAGATGTGGAATGGAATCAGAAAACAACTTTAAATTTGAACTAAATCTCTTTACATTTACTTTTAACAACTTGGTCTGTCTCAAAAACACTGATGCAATAATTCAACCCTCTCTAAAAAAAAATAAAAGTGCAGAATACGTAGCGCACAGACAAACCCACCTTATGTAGGAGTTGGCAGAGAGAGGAGCCTGTGACGTTAATGCCCCCCCCTGTATAGAGCAGGACTCCTTCTTGCTAAATGGGAGCCGACAGGCTTTAGGATGGAAAGATGAAGAGTTCAGACAGTCGTGAATCAGCGGGTTCGCAGAACCACTACCCAGCATGTATTCCAACAGTCTGTGTAGTCGTGATAAAGTTTAGACCTTATTGCTAATGGCAGGTATGATTTATGCTGTGATTATACAAGCATAATGGAAAGGCATGCCAGGACCAAACCCAGACATGGCAGTCTGACCAGCATACCGTATTCATACTGTATTCATACCATATTCATACCGTATTCATACCGTACTCATACCATATTCATACCACATTCATACCGCATTCATACCGTATTCATACCGTACTCATACCATATTCATACCGCATTCATACCGCATTCATACCATATTCATACCGTATTCATACCATATTCATACCATATTCATACCATATTCAGCATACGCTGAGATTCGAACGAATGTCAAGCTTAAAAGATTCACAGGCTTTTCCCCACGGGTAGTAAAGTAGCCATACCTTTCCTTCATCATTATGATCCTACATTAGATTTCCTGCAGGACAGACACATCACTCAGACTGGGGCTCTTTATGGCATATTGCAATAAAAGTAACCCTGCGCACAATAAAATGAAGAATAAATTTTTGGAGCCCTGGCTTCATGTGTTATACTATTTAGCAGGGGTGTTTTTTTTTCCAGTGGTGAAGGCGTGGTTGTATGGGGCAAGATTACCTTGATAAAGGACACCATAACAGTGGCAGGATATTACGTGCCAACCCAGGATCTCAAAGACCGTGGCCATAAACGCTTAGTACCGGCCTGCTAGTGCTCTCTAACTGGTGGACCCGGGTTCACTTAGTGAATACGCTGCATCTCTATGTAATATAAAACTGTGGAAATGTAATGAGACTTTGGGCGTATGTGGTTTCTGAAAGTATCAAATAAATAACAAGTGGAAAGAACGGTGAAACGTTGTTGTTTTTATATTGCATTTTGCTTTTGTAATGCATTTATATCCATACAGACATATGAAAACAAACATACACACTCCTGCATGCAGGGATATGTTGGATTTTATTGAATTTCTTAAAACGTCCTGGTCCCTAAAGGAAAAATATTCATTTAAAAATATCTATTACCTTTTTAGTTACCAGTTGACCTATAAAAAATTAATACCAACAAATAGAAAATAAGCATCAAATATACTAACACATATGCTAATACATATATACGTATTTTCTAAATATACAATATACATTTTGTATTTTCCTATATGATGTGGAATACGTTTTGACTGCAACTTTTCTGTATGTATTATTTGAATGTGCACTCGTCATTTTTTTTTCACCTGTCTACTGTCTGAAAATGATGGACAGTTCAGTTTGTTATTGGCTAAAAACATTTGTGATCCAGGCAGTATCAGTCACGTTCATAACTATTACAACATCTGATGTTCTCCGCAGACATCATCATAGATAATATTCTGGTTTTGGTGTGTGTTACCACTGGCAACTAGATGAAAAATAGTACTCATTCAATTATATTTTTAGTCACACTGACAGCTGTTTAGTTATGTAACTAGATATGTAAACACAGATGCCTGACCTTGCCCACCCCTGTAGCTCAGGTGTTTCCTCGCATGGAGTGTGTGTGTGTGAGCTGTACCTGCAGACACCTGAGTCAGATGGCTGGCCCTGCTGCTGATCAGTGTGACAGCCCAGCCACGAGTCAGAGCTCTCTAATCGCTCGACAGCTCAGCCACGAGTCAGAGCTCGCTAATCGCTCGTCAGCCCAGCCACGAGTCAGAGCTCGCTAATCGCTCGACAGCCCAGCTACGAGTAAGAGCTTTCTAATTGCTGACAGCCCAACCACGAGTCAGAGCTCTCTAATCGCGCGGCAGCCCAGCCACGAGTCAGAGTTCTCTAATTGTTTGACAGCCCAACCATGAGTAAGAGCTCTCTAATCGGGCGACGACCCAGCCACGAGTCAGAGTTCTCTAATCGTTTGACAGCCCAACCACGAGTAAGAGCTCTCTAATCGCTCGACAGCCCAGCCACGAGTCAGAGCTCTCTAATCGCTCGGCTCAAGGCACTACTGCGTCCGCACAGAGCAGGGCTCATCACACAAACACTGACGTTCAAGGGCTCGCTGACCACGGGCCCAATGCATACAGCCTCCTTTCCCTGCAGCTGCTAGCCTTGGGAACAGCAGTTTAGGAGCAGCATCTTAAAGAACAGCACCTGCTTCCTCCAGGAACCAGCATTTACCAGCATTTGTGAACCAGGTAATGGAATGTTTTGGTTCTGAATGTTGCCAGCAGAGAGATGCATAAAGACCCTTGCAGCAGTGTGTGGAGTCATTTCAGCCCAGGATCCATTTCAGCCTTGAGTTTATTTCCTGTCACTGTGATAATCCATCTTCCTTAAGAGGAGCAGAAAGTGCTCAGCTGGGAGCCATTTTTGCATTTGAACAATTCTGTTAAAGTAATTTGTCTTTGTTTGCATTACTTTTTGTATTACTGTTTGTTTTTTACTTCTATGTAATCAAGCTAGTTACCCATAAACAAGTAGGCGTAATGCATGAACAAAATATAAAATATATTTGTGTATAATACTTACTAGATTTAGTCACGGAATCCTAGCAAAAGATGTACAACAATACAGAACCTACAGAAAAGGAACGGACAAATCAACCAATCAACCAAAACTAAACTGTACAAACGTAATTAAAGCCTCAAGAATTGCACAACACTGTGTGTCAGATGTGCTACACCACTTAAATAGTAAAACCTTGACAAACCTGCTCCATTAAGTCAATGTTCTGCACCTCACCGTTTCTAGTCAGTTTCTAGTCAGTCAGTCTATTTCACGTCAGAGAAAATCTTAATCTGTCGCAGCTTTTGACCATTTTGTAGTTTGTAGTGTCGGGGAGCTATTGAAAGTAAACAATTAGCATTAAACAGTTCAGAGCTTACTATTTAAAAGTTAAAGTGGACTATAGGCAGCTAAATATAGCATGTCATTTCATTTCTGCTGATAACTGAAACATGCTGTACATTTATGTGCCAGTTTATTAAGCTTTAGTGCTGGAACAGAGCTCAACTGACTTTCATTTCCATTTCAGGCTCAACTGTAGAAGTAGCACTGACCTCCAATAAATAACCACAAAAAGGACAAAATGCTGAATTTACACAATTTTTTGTAAATGTAACCAAAAAAAAAAAATAACGTCCTGTCTCACCCCACCCTCTTTCATACCTGAGGTGAGGGGAGATAGTTCCTAGCTTCCACCCAGGCTTACATGTATTTATACACCCTCCGTGTTGCAAAAAGCTAAAATGTCTTGCTGTGTTGTCAGATGGCAGTGCAACATTTCAGCAGGAGAGTCAATTCGATCTTTTCTATAGGATGGTGGAAGCATGTGTGTGTGCTTGCATGCGTGTGTGTGTTTGCATGCGTCTGTGAGTGTGTGCATGCATGTGTGTGTGTGTTTGTACGTGCATGCGTGTGTGTGTGTGTGTGCATGCGTCTGTGAATGTGTGCGTACATGTGTATGAGCGTGTGTGTGCGTGCGTGCGTCTGTGAGTGTGTGCATGCATGTGTGTGTGTGTGTGTGTGTGTGTGTGTGAGGTGTGGGCTGCACTCGGACAGAGCAGCTCTGACATGGTAACAGAAGGCTCCGCGCGAGTCTCAGCAGGGAGACGTCACACGCTTCCTCCGCCGCTCCGGCAGACGCAGCTCGATGCCGAGAATCGCAGCGACCGTCCCCTGCCCCCCACGCAGCCCCACACCATGTCTGGATACCACTCTCCTCATAGACTGCGTAGTAATGTGTGAATGGAACGTATGATGCAAACCCTATGCTGCCATTTACAGTTTCCTTTGGAAAAACAAGGCTTGGCTTTTCTTTTTTCTTTTTTTTTTTTCTTTCAAATCTGCTAATCCATTCAAAGTTTTACTTTCTCACATCTTCAACCGCTGGCCTTCCTCAAACAGCCCTGAGGAGGAAGATGCAAAGGATTGGGTTCTGGTTCATTAAAACAAAGAGAGGCTTGAGGTGTTTGTAGATTTAGGTCCTTTTGTGTAGAAGTTGTGGTGTGGGATGATGCCATTTTCAGTGGGATTACTGAGCACTAGGTCCTATTATGAATACAAAGTTTTTTGTTCGTTACTCATGTATACAAGCAGTATTAACATAGCAGTATTATCAGTATTAGCTTCCAATCAGAGGTTATATAGCAGAAGATTCGTGCCATTCTTCAACTCATTTGAATACACCAACACTCCTTTTCTGGCTGCACATCCATGAACTGGTGTCTTTGTTAAGCAGACAGTGACCTGCTTGCCTGCACCTCCGGGAAACCGTCTAGATTCTGCTCACATACCTTGTGCTGTCCCACCTCCGAGCTGCCCAATCACACTTTCCATCTTCTCCCCATGCATGGAAGAGGCCTCGATGAGGGCCCATTTTAATATCCACTGGCCTCCACCAGCCCGGGAATCATTCGAGGTCAGAGAATTGCGCTCGGCCCAGCGCTGCGATGAGGTGCCTTGTCCTGTCGGCTCCTCGGCGTCGTCGTGGAGTCATTGGAGCCGTTGGTTGCCGTCTGACACATCATTTTGGAACATGTCAGCTTGTCTTCAGGCTGGCAAGCTCCTCAGTATGTCCTGTCAGTCTCTGTCTAAGAGCTCAATATTGGGACACACCGTGACTGGCCTGTTTTTCTATGTAGATGGGCCAGGTGATTGAAATAGTTATCTGGCAACGTAATGGACTAATGATGTGTGGACGTTTATGGCATCCATATTTTTGGAGTAAATTGAGGGTATTACAGATTTGGGATTGTTAGGACGTTTATACCGACTGTTACCATGCAGAGATCTCCCCATGGTAACTAGATAACTGCCGCATATCCTGCATGTGACAGAGCTTATGGCTTTAATGATGATTGCAAGGATGTAATTGGAGCTGCATTCCTGTGATGTATGGACAACAGCCTAAGGAGTGACATCGGGCCCATTTGAATACATTTGTGTTTGTTTGCCTGGCAGAAAACGAAAAAAAAAAGCCCATCAGCAGGCTTCATAACGAGGAGTGTGACCGGGGTGAGCGCTGGAGCATAGAGAGCACCAAATGTTAGGATGTGAAAGGCGCATGGACCTCAGCCATTGTGGTGGAGGTCCAGATGTTCCCACCCAACGCTCCATCAGCTCGCCTGCTGCTTCCTCTATAAATCACTCATCTGGGTGATGGCCGCCGGTCTTCCCCGCTGCCCTGCACCTGTCGGGCGCACAGATTTAAAACAGGCGGCTAGACACCGCTACGCTTTATTAGCAGGAATAGGCTTTTAGCACACACAGCCTCACAGGAACAGAATACTTTCGTTTTCGAGCCGTTTGATCAGCGCTGGCTTCGTGGACGTGGTCCGAGGTGTGTTTCTGAAATCGCCAGGGCTATTAGTCACTGATCACAGAGGAGCTTCGAGTGTAGTTTGCGGGGAGATGTGTGAATGCAGAATTTCAACTGCTGCATTAAATGGCTTCTTTTTCCAGGAACAGCAAATGAAACACTGAAAGAAAATCAATAAACTGCTAAACAGATGAAACACAAGGTATTTTGGGAGCAGCCAGCCAGACTATTTGTTGTTTCATTTCTTTTGACATATTGCGCTTTGAAGCTTTCAGTATTTTTAGCCATTGCATGCAAGACAATTAAAAAAAAAATTGTTAATAACATTCTTTATCTTTATCTATTTAACTGATCAATTCAAGCTGTTAATGTAAGCAAACTTTTCAGTGTATCATGGTAACCATACTTGAAACATCTATCAGAGGTTTTGGCCTAGCAGTAGCAGTAGTAGGGTTGTAGGAATATTTGTACATGCACTTTTCTTTTAAGTCTTCTTTAAGTTTCTTGTACTTCAGTTCACTTGTTTAATGTGTTCACCCACTGTTTATTACAGGTTTATTACAAATGTGGCTGTGGACTTAATAGGTCGAATAGATATTTTGAGAGGGAGGGAAGATGAAGACGTGTTAGGATGGCCTGATTCTGTAGAGCAGTTAAGATGGAAATGCTGATTGTGTCTGGCTGCCATTATAAATTTGTGTCTGGGTGCGGTTATATGTTTTTTTTTCTGGGTGCAGTTATAGATTTTGTCAGGGTGCGGTTATAGATTGTGTCTGCATTTGGTTATTGTGACATGGGCTTCCCTCTGCCGGAAGAGCTCGAGCACGTTTGTTTATGTTAGCCACCTCCCTCAGGGGGTGCACATCCATCAGTTAATGCACCAACTGAGGGCTGTTATGTAGTTCTGTTAGATTTATTTAAGCCCTGTTATGTTCCATGACCATTGTTGGCCGTTACATGTTTACATGTTTACATGTTTACGTTTACATGTTTACATGGCTTCTGTCTTGTAGCTTGAACACTTTTACCTTCGCTTTTGTATTTGTGACTTCCATTAAACTATTTAGTTGGAGACCTGTGTTGTGCTTCATTTTAGATTAGATAGATAGATAGATAGATAGATAGATAGATAGATAGATAGATAGATAGATAGATAGATACTTTATTAATCCTGAAGGAAATTGAGACATGCAGTTAAATAAGATAGAGAGGTATGAAACCAGAGAAAGAGAAAACTATACTAACTATACAAAGACTTACGACTCTTAAAAAAACACACGTTGTTTGCATGTTCTTCACCCGTGTGGTTGTAGCTCGGGTCTGGATGGGGTTGTAGCGCATGTCTCGTGTATGGCTGTGGTTGTAGCTTGTAACTGGGTGTTGTTATAGCTGTGTTTAGATTGTGTAACTCATGTATTGTGGCTACAACTTTTTCTGGGTACAGTTGTATCTCATGCCTGAATCTGGTAAAAGCTTTTCACTCCACTGGAACTCATCAGAAGCACTGCCCCCATCACTAGCCCACTAGACGTAATGTAATAACAGACATCTCCTCCACACACCTTTAGGGGAGCAGCATGCCTGGGCCCTCTGAAGAACATGTGGCAGTGTGGATAGCCTGAGCTGGACTGTTTGTATAACTGAATCATTCATCTGAGCAGGGATTAAAATCCCTCCGGTTTATGAATGAAACCTTGGTGCATTTTTGGCTAAAGGAGAAATACCTTGTGGGCTTCTGTGTTTCCTCTCTGGTCTCTGCTAGGATGAAGAATAAAAGTAGCTTGACTGTCCCACACTTTATTTTACACTCCAAATGCTAGCTTTAAGCAATGCTTTGTGGAATTGTCACAGCGCTCTTCACGTATGTATTTGCCATGTTTGGATGTAGACTAGTTTAACTACACTTCAGCTTCTCTTCTCTAATCAATGCAGCTTGGCTTGCTGACAGTGTAATTGGCAGCCAGTTGTCCACTAGGTGACATTTCCCATGGAGTCAAGTGGTGAATTATTCACTAGTCTACATAGCAAACACTGCTCTCACTCAAACCAGCTCACACTCACTGTGTTTTTATTAATGGCAGGGTACAGAATATTGCTATTTTAATGGTTTTACACTGTAGTCTACTAGTAATTTTGGATGAGTCAAAGCTTTGATTTATTTTCTTCGTGTGATTATGTGTGGGGGTTGTTTGAATCTGATTATTTGTGTTTTGACATCCAGGTGTGTACTGATAAATATTGATATGCATCTGCCGTATTACTGATCTGTAATTGCTTGCAATGACGCAAATCAGCGCAAACGTATATGAAGCAGTGCAATTCGAGCGTCTCGTAGCGAATCCTCCCGTGGTTGTGACTAGCATTGCCAAGTGACCTTGGGATCCTTGGAATGTTTGATGGTCCACCATCCATTCACACCCAGCCCTGGTGGTCAGGGGGCCACGCGAGTGGCAGCGCGAGTGGCAGAAGAGCAGGTTGTGAGCACCAGCGGCACCTCTGCTGCTCAGCGGACGGGCACTCTACACTCACACACACCCCCGTCCCAAGGAGGCTCACCTCGGGGAGCGCGCTCATCCTGCCCCCACAGCTGTGCTCTTTACTAACAGCGAACTGCGCTCTTCTAGGTTCTGCGTTCAGACGCTGAGTGGTGGCTCCTTTGATATGTTCCGAATGAGACGTCGTTCAGCTGGAGGGCTGTTTTGATGTTTTGCAAGTGAAAGAACACGTCCTGTTCTTTTAGCCATCATGAGATGGGTGGGAAAATTCAAAGAGTTAAGCTGTGACCCTTGAGTATGTCTGCAACCTTCATCTCAAATGTCAGTGAATGAGAGCGAGAAACGAAAGAACACTATCGTTCGCATTAAAAACTGGTCTCCACAAGTCGAATCCATTTCGAGTTCCTGAGTGACACCCGGATTTGGTACAGTTTCACTGTGAAGTTGAGAAGGACTGAATACTGACGTTGTTCCCACCATGCGGGACGGAATAGCAGTAAACCCTTCCTCATCACACTCTCCTTTCCTGGAAGAACCGACTCCAGAGCTCTGCCTTGTCTCTCCTGGCCAAACTGTAACTCCGAAATCTAAACTAGTGGACAGATAACAGTTGCCAAATATGGGGACGAGAGAAGGAGAAGGAAAGCTCCCATCTAGAGGGACAGCCGTGCTCTGCGGTGAAGCGTACGTATATGACCTCAGCTCCTCCACAGGTAGAGTCAGAGCTGTGGTTAGCTTCTTCATCTCGCTGTATGAAAAGGTCCCTGGAGCTCAGTTGCCTGGCTTTGCATCTGAATGCAAATCGCATCTCTAATATGAAGAGACCCGCAAACCTGCATGCATCAGCTTCCAGTTAAATGATTCATGCATTTGGTGGAAGTATATAATGGACCTGCATATAAGAGTGAAAAAGAGACAAATCAAAATAGGTTAATCAGTTTTGCTCACACAGAGGAAGCAGCAGTGATTTAATAACAGAGTAACTGCATGCAGGGAGCTGGGAACCCTGTTCAATGACATTCCTGTGTAACTTTACAGGCTAGAAAAGGTTTGGAAATGTAACGCTCTTAACATGGCGCTTTAATGTTCTATATAAAACTCCTAGAAAAAAAAGTTGATTTAGTATTAGTTGTTTTAGTATTAGAGAGGACGGGGGTAGCCTTTTTTTTTGTTTGTTTACATGTGCGAGTGTGTGCGTACGCGTCAGTGTGTGTGCGTGCGCGTCTGTGGTAAGAGTGTGAGAGCTGAGCAGAGCCGTGGCTGTACTGAACCACACCAGAGCTCTCAGGACTCTGTTAGCCCTGTTAACACCCATCTCATGATGCAACCTGAAACGACACACTGCACGACTGCCTTCACGCTGTATTAGACACAGTACGCACTTGCGTCTCCTTTTAATGGGTCACATGTGGTTTACATGTGCGATACTTCAACTCCTGGAGCTGTGAAGACAATAAACATTAGTGAACAGCACTAATGGCCTGCCTGCGTGTTGATTTCCATGCTTTATCTGCTGTTGATTAGAAATGTACATTGCAATCTGTATTTAAACTGAGAGTGGCATAATGCTTGGTGTTCTGGCACCGTGCTTAAATGTGCTGGTTTTTAAGTGAAAGAATGAGTAATAATTTAAAGTGCGATCTGCCTGATTTTAATGGGATGTATGTCCACAGCTGATGAGCTATATGGAAATTACAGCCAGTTGTACTGCACAGCGCTCCTGAGAATTTGGTCATCTCACTACTCAGGACAGTTACTAAAAGTTAATAAAGTAGCCATTCAATTTAAATGTTAAACT
>JAOYMR010000008.1:8820043-8831549 GCA_025802075.1 Tenebrosternarchus preto
CCAACTTACCACTGACCTGACATGTTGTCAACTGGTCACTGTTGACTGTACAAACTTGCAGCCTTTGACGTACTCAGTTTCCACTTTTAAATGTTTGAGGCGTTCACAGAGGTTCTTTTGGCTTTGAGGAGCCTGACAGGAGCTCTGTCAATCTCCCCTTTCACCACACCGCCATGACCTTTTCCATTCAGACGAAACTAAACCGTGAGAATGTGTTCCATCTTCACTTTGAGATAAGAGACCGGTTGTATCCGCAACGTTCTTTCATGTTCCTAACATGTCAAACTCGTATTGCATTTATCTTGTGAACGAGAGCAAGAGTTATTGTTTAATTCTCTTATTTATAAGGATTTCTTTAACTAAAGCACCAAGTTTTTCATGCCCACCCCAATACACAGAATTGGCCATTAATCACTGAAAAATGTCTGATAGGATATTGTATTGTAGCATTGTTCATGTTTAAATATATCTGTTGTGACTTCCAAGTAGCTGGGGCATTTACTAAATATATACTTTCATTTACATTATTGATTCTTGATATGTTAAAATGTCCTTTGCATAAGCCATGTTGTAACAGTAAAAGAATGTATATAAATATAAATGTCATTATATTTGCAGTCTGTTTTTGCTATTGCTGTGCAGCTATTTTAATCAATTGTAATCATTTACCAAAACAGAAATGCCACGTTGTGAGAGAGCCTTAGAACGTTTTTCTTGTAAATCCCTAGTGTTGTATACTTCCCAGGTTCTTTTCCTGTGGGAAGAAGCCAGTGTTTCCTTGTTTATTTTAATAAATTCCAAATTCTCACTTATTTGATATATAGCTAGACAGTGTCCAAATCTCCTTGAAAAACTGGCCCATGTTAAGCTTAATACACAGTGTGATATATAGTGTGATATTAAAGCACTGCCTCGAGGATTCGTCAGCAGACTCATGCATCTTATTGACAGTGCAATGATATCGCTTAGCTTATCAGAGATAGTTTTGCATTTAAGTGTTCAGGGTCCAGTTACAGCAGGGTGTCTGGCTTTAATAGATAAAACATTAGGTGAGCTGATAATGAGCCTGTGTGTTCATATGTCTGTGTGTGTCTTTGTGTGTGTGTACGTGTGTGTGTTTGTGTGTGTGGATGTTTGCGTGCAAGTGTCCATGCTCTGTGCAGTACAGCACAGCAGCCATTTGATAGTGGTAGGCTCTGGTTCAACCGATCACGGGATAACGTCCGTCTCAAATGTGGCAGCTCAGAAAAGATCAAATGGTTTGACCTCCAGGACGGTGCACTGCTCGTGTGATGTTTCCTACAGGAACCGCACGCTACTGGACTGGGCTGCAGCCTGATGGCACTTTCTTATGTGGCCTGGGCTCGGACAAACATGTGCATGAGCACATGTGTGTGGGAGGAGGCTTTCTGTATCACATACAGGGGTGGACACACACACACACACACACACACAAACACACACACACGAACACACACTTCCTAATGGAAAAATTAACATGCTGCATGAGCATTTGTGTGTGTGTGTGTGTGTGTTTGTGCATGTGTGCACATGTGCAGCTTGGGACCAATATTACTGCTGTAATATTAGACTATGGTTCTTTCTATTAACTGTAAATCTCAACTTTAACTCTGAAACTGGCTTTTCATTTGTCCTCACTCAGTTCAGATGTGTTTGGTGTTAGACGGGTTTAACTGATCTTTCTAAATGGAAGCTTTTCTCAGTGGAGCATTGCTAATGAATTCTTCCCACTTCTCTGTCTTTTACCTCCAGGTGGTGTTAGTCTTTGCGCTCAGTATTGGAGCCCTTGGGATATACTTCATAGACTCATCTGAGTGAGTAATCTTATTTTTCTAGATTCACTTGAATTAATTCATCTTTATCAAATGTAAGAAAGGCCTACAGTATAAGTCCATATAACATCTGAAAAATAATAAGAACCTTTTAAAATCCATTCTATATTCTTGTTCATCCCAAACTACACATCAGATGAATTCATTTCTCTTTATAAAGCTATTTTTAGTTTAGTCACTAAGAGTTCAGCTCATGCAGTTGTGTTTGGTGTGTGTGAAGCATGGTTCCTTAGGGCTAAGAGTCACATAAATCTCAGCTGTACTGAAAAGGACTTTTGTGAATCAGAATAAAATTTCCCATCTGCTGCGAGACCTGTATTTGAGCTCAGTGAATAGCAGGGAATCCCACTGGTTCACTGTATTAGAACACTGCCCTGGTGAGGACATCCATCTGTACCAGACCTGCTATTTTACCCATGTAGGTAATGATACCATTTTAATAATCCCTAAATTACCTGCTATGTGAAGTGTACCATTATGGAATTCTCTCTCTTTGTTCTGGTCCCAGTGCAACATAGGATTTTAAATTCAGCCTTGGAATGGCATGATTATTTTGTCAATGGAAGATAAGTGAATCAGTTTCCATGGTTACATCAGGCAGAGCATCTCCTCTTCCCTGTGCTCCTTAGAGACAGGTGCACTGTTCGTTTGCCCAGCTGTTGCCCAGGCAACCAGGTATCAGTGTTTGCAAATAGAACTCATATTTCCTGATGATCTGCGCCTCATGTCATCCTGCCTGAGGAAGCAGTGACTCAGTAGGTAAAGGCACAATACCAGCTATGGAAGATTGCAGACTTTGAATCCTTGGTTGGGCATCAGGGGATGTTGACACAGAACTTGATGGCTGGTAATTTCCTCCTGTATAGTGTCATTATGCCCATGAGCAAGGCATCTCCATCTCAACTGTTTGTCCAACATGTAGACATGTAATGAACACAGCAATAAATCAGCTTACCTCCCAAATACCGGCTGTTAAAAAAGGATCAACTAGTCCTTATCCGGCCCTACAATGGAAAATGAAGGCTTCTCTTGTATTTTGGCTTGATAGATATTTTTGGTCCTGCATGTTCACAGTAGCTACTTAACAGGAGAATTCAGTTTGTACAGCTTACTGTGCAGCTTCAGCCTAGCTGCTACATCACAATGGAGACTCACTGTTGCTCAGTGATCCGAGGCGTCTGAAGCGTGCGCACACCGGACGCAGGTGTGATGTAATCACCCATGTCCCCTTGTGGCTGTTTCCTCTGTAGATGTAAAACGGTGGCTCTGGATTAAGGGCTGCTCAGGACACCAGTCGGAATATGGGCTGTAAAGTCCTGTAAAAGCAGGACTCCGGTCAGAACATGGGCTGTAAAGTCCTGTAAAAGCCAACACACTGCATGTTATCTAAGCTGTGGGCGAGTGCAGGCATTGTCCTCAGCATGGGTCCAGTCTTGCGTTTAAAGAGACGGTACCTGAGCAGACCACCCCAGACAGTGCGGCATTTAAAACCACAAGTGTGACATTGGAATTTGGCATATGCTGTGTGCACCTGTGATCTGTGCTATTATACACTACACAGAAATGACCCAATGATGGTGGTACCTTAAGTTGCTTCACATTATAGGCACAAGCTACAGTAGGTTGCGAAAACTGAAATGAGAATTGGAAAATTGGCCTCCTGTGTTGGTGTTGAGAAGCCTTCACTCCATCCTGTGCTCTCTAGCCTGAGACTAAAGTTTTGACATTTGAAAGACAGTGCTGTTTAATGTCTCTGTTCTGAGAGGCTGTAGGAGTGCCTGGCTCAGCTTTGTGATTGGACAGAGCTCCTGAGCTTCATGTTCACGGTGGAGAAGAAGGATAATGGGGACTTATCAGTGATATGACTGATCCTGTGGACTCAAGGAGCTTGTAACCCATCACTAGATATAAGGCTGATTGAGGATTGAGAGTATTTTGATATGTTTCCTGGGAGATTTTTCAGTTTTACTTTGACTTTGTTGTGGCACCAGAAGATGGTGGAAACAAGCAAGGGAACAACAGCTTGTACATGTGCATATACATGCAGATTTGTGTGCTGTAGTCACTCTCTGCTCTCATTTATCTATAGCTAAGAACTAGGACACTTCACAGCATCCTTTTACCCCCCTTCAGCTCCTGGGTCAGCTCCAAATCAGGCCACGGCCATGGTGCTAGGTGCTGTTGTTAATGAGCTAAACAGAAGACATCCCAGACATGATCCAAGCCCTGATCCCAGACCTGATCCCAGCCCTGATCCCAGGTCTGATCCCAGCCCTGATCATAGCCCTGATCCCAGACCTGATCATAGCCCTGATCCCAGACCTGATCATAGCCCTGATCCCAGACCTGATCCCAGCCCTGATCCCAGGTCTGATCCCAGCCCTGATCATAGCCCTGATCCCAGCCCTGATCATAGCCCTGATCCCAGACCTGATCATAGCCCTGATTCCAGACCTGATCCCAGCCCTGATCCCAGCTCTGCACGGTACCTAAAGCCTTTTGTGTAGATGTCCACACCACAGAGAGATGTGTGCAAGCAACATGTTCCTTCTCCCCACCCCCCACTCCAGCCCTTACTGCGCTAAAGCTCTTCAACTGACCTCTGCTGCCAGTGTGACTCATGCACTAATGGTTCATTTGCAGATGCTGAAACATTTTCGCTTGTATTCAGCATAACTTTTACTGACAGTCTGATGCAGCCCAGTACTCACCCAGTACTCACCCAGTACTCACCCAGTACTCACCCAGTACTCACCCAGTACTCACCCATTTCACTACTTCTGCTTGTGTATAGAGTATATCTTAAAGACGAACAAGTAAAGACACACAAATGCAGCTTTACACCGGCACCCAAACAGGTGATGTGATCTGTTAAAAAAAAAAAAAAAAAAAGTCAGTTTGGATATTCTGAGTGATTCAGAGATGATGCATTCTCTGAAGGAAGCTCCAGATCTGCTGAAGGGTAAGTGTGGTAGTGCAGGCCTGCGGTGCGGAGAAGGGAAGAACCAAGCTTTTACTGCTGTTTAGGTGGCCATGTGGGTGGATCTCCCAGGGGACCGAGAAGGTCTGTGGGACGGCAAGCACCTGAGAACATACAGCCCCACAGGACAAGGGCAATTTTCCACAATGTGCTGCTGAGAACTGAATCAGCTGCATTCTGTATATGTAGTTCGGCAGTCTGAAATAGCAGCTACCTCTCGCCTACTGGGCACTAAAGCATCCATCCAGGGTACAGCTGAATTATGTGTGTAAATCATGCAGTGGGTAAGAGATATAAAGAGGCAAACTAGTTTTGGCTGCAGAACTTTTTGCTCTAACATTGCCTTGCTTAATTGTTATATTCCTAATGGGAACAAGCAGTACTTTCAGCCTCTGGACACGAGCCTCTTTTCATTGTGCTGCACAGTAAAGAAAGAAATGTAGGCCAACAGCAGGGGGCGCTGTCTTTCAAGGAATGCCTTTATTTGTGTCCCATATAGCCTGAATGGGAGCCTGAATGTAATGTATGCACAACATTAAGAGCACTAAACGCAAAAGGGTGGAAACAAAAATGGCCAGAAGCTTACGGGTGCGCTAAAGGTGAGAGGAACTAGCTGCTCTGGGGAGGAGACGGGAGCACGGGAGGTGGGCATGAAGCCGTGTGTGTCTGAGCAGGGCCACCACTGCAATGCAGGGTTGAATAATCCACACCGGTTAATTCTAGGTGAGCATCCTTGTGCTTTCTGATCTCCCACACACCAGGGGGCTATGTAGGTCTACGTTTAAGATCAGCTTCAGAGAGAGAGAGGGAGAGAGAGAGAGAGAGAGAGAGAGAGAGAGACTGGGAAAGGAAGTCCAAAGCATGAAAATGGAGGGGCAGATGTTGTTGAGACTTGTGAAATACACTCATAACCACATACTCCGTTACTGCAGCTAAGGACCAACTAGGAATTGCTGCTGACGTTACACTTCATCTGTGCTCTCTTGTCAGACATCCTGACTTTGCTCACCCACATGATATAGTAGATATGAGCTCTTAATCATGGAAGACAGGTTCCCTCATTTATTCACATGGAAGGAGAGACTCCATTCTGCTCAGCGCCGATCGTAAACAAGAACGAAAGAAAGGAACCAAATGATCTGTGAAGCATTAGGTTCTTCTCGCTCAGGTAGAACTGTGAGACTCTCGGCTTGATCGCATCACAGAGGAAGGCTGTGAAGTATATCGGAGTCTGCTATTGTATTCTCAGTTTTAATCATTTAATTTATTGATAATATTAATAGATAATATTATATTATTAATATTAATATTATTGCTCGTGTGTTTTCTCCGCAGGACAGTAGAAAAGTGTCAGGATAAGGTAGACCGTGGTGCGGTTTTTAACAGGCAGGCAGTCAGTGTGAGCAGTGTGCTGTTGTCTGGAGTGTCAGCTACATGACTAAGTGTAATGTCCTGCCTTCTGGTTCACTTACTCAGACTTTTAGCCTGTCCTGAGCGTGTCATTAGGAGAGAGAGGCAGAGTGGTAGTTCTTTGTGGGTTTTACCCTTCTAACTGAAGCACATGAGAAAAACGCTTCGGGAGAAACGCTTTTAGAGTGCCGGGTTTTATTTGTCTGGTGCTCTTGCAGGTGCTTTACTCTTATTTTAGAAATAGTGCCTTGGCCTAGATAAGAGTCACTGCTGTGATAACCTGGTCCTGTAGTGTGCAGCTCTCTCTCTCTCTCTCTCTCTCTCTCTCTCTCTCACACACACACACACACACATACACGCAGAGCATTATATATTTGCTTTTACCTGTTGCTGGATTAAAACATTGGTAGATATTGTATGCAGTGTAGATGTTCATAGTCCGTATTCATATGGACATTTCAAATATCGTGTAAGTGCTTAGAAAGCTATTTTGCAGAACCTACTGTCCACGTTAATGGAGGTTAGCCGTCTGTGTTGTGTGGGTTTGTCTGGGTGGCGTGTCTCTCTCTAGTCCAACACCTACACCTGTCACCCGTAGCGACGCTCTCTCTGCTGCTGCAGTGGGGAGATGAGGGCACCTAGTGTCCGGCTTCGATGCTCCTCGCTGCAGCACCCTGCATGCAGCCTGTGCTATATAGAGATGCTGTCCCTATGGCCACTGGGAGTCCGGGCTCTCACACTAGGACAACAGTGACGGAAGTGGCTGGCGCTAGGAGCTGCTATTTTCTGCCTGGACGTTGTGTGTCTGGGGATCCCACGTGATCACAGTACTGTGGGAGAGCATCGGAAAATCAAGGAGTTCTGGCATTATGTTTACCAGGTGCCCACACACTCGAACTACCCTGCAACTCATAAATAAATGATCTGTTGCAATGCTGTCGTGGGTCTTTGTCCATTGCATCGTACTTTGAGACGCGTTATTTTGTCTTTGTGATATAGTTTCACATATGGTAGAAAACTCTCTCTGTGCTCCCAGATGGAAAAGACATCAATTATTTATTGTTTTCAGGTGGTGATTTGTCTGCAGTAGCTGATGCAGCTTTGTCACATGATCTCTGCTCCATACCATCCCTTCGGCCTGCAAGCATTTCCCCTCCTAATGAAGTGCGTCCAGGTTGGAGGTCAGCGGGTTGCGGGCGGGGCTGGGAGGCGCGGGCCAAGGCCGTGGCGGCGCTCTGCTGCAGGACGCTAGGCTGCAGGACGCTAGGCTGCAGGACGCTAGGCGTGGGAGAGAAAAGCATCTGCCGCACTGTTGGACTCGATCTCTCTGAAAACATGGCTTGGGACATGGCTGAGGATTACTTGGTGAATAATTACCAACTCCGCAAGTGCCGACCCGTCCCTCAGAGTTCAGCAGGCAGGACGTTGTGATCCTAGCTTACAGAAATGTCAGCCAGCCTTGTCCTCTGCCTGGCCTACGAACTTTTGCTTAACATGAAACAAAAGCCTGAAACAATGTGGAAACGGGGATAAAAGAAACGAAAAAACCCAGCGAGGCATTTAACCAGCTCAGAGCGAGCGCCGGTGTCACAGGACCTTTCCTGTTAGCATTTTAGTATCTTTCTTCCTAATTCCAAGGCTCAGTACTTCATAAATAATTGAGACTTGGGGTGAGATCAATGCTAATGCCAGTGAAAGGGCGCCCTACACTACCTTTGCCTTCAAAGCTTGATGGAAGTTTATGAATCACCGCCTTTTAACTTAATTGACTCTGTCAGCAGTTTGTTTTCACCCTTTCAGTTCATTTTGCAATTTCCAGATATAGACATTCTTGAAATAATTTAGGTCATTTCTTTGGGTGGTGTGATTGTTAATCAGTTTTTACTCTCAGTGATGTTTACTTTTTGTTCTATGCCTTGTTTTCACCTTTTTGCCCCCTCTCTCTACAGTCCCATAGAATCCTGTCAGAATTTCTACAAAGACTTCACGTTACAGATCGACATGGCATTCAACGTGTTCTTCTTACTGTATTTTGGTTTGCGCGTAAGTATGTCCTGTCACCTTCCAGCAAAAATCAACATTAGTAGAAGCTGATCATTCACTGACCTACAGAAATCCAGCCATGCTTTAACTAATATTATGTAATTTCATGTTGTATTGCTGTTTTGATGCAGTTCAGCTGGTCCAACTCTCTCTCACTTGTGTGTCCCCAGTTCATCGCAGCCAATGATAAGTTGTGGTTCTGGCTGGAGGTGAACTCCGTGGTGGACTTCTTCACTGTGCCGCCAGTGTTCGTGTCAGTGTATCTGAACAGGAGCTGGCTGGGTGAGTTCCTCTCCATCTCCCTCGCGGTCCTCTGTCCCCCTCAGAGGCTCTCTGTCCCCCACAGCGCTGGGGCCCCGGGGTGACAGTGCTTGTCAGCAGTGCCAGGGTCTCACTGCCACAGCCGATGTCACATTCTGTCCTTCAAATGGCTGAGAATAGCTCTGAGATTCCACCCAAAGGAATATGTGAGTCTGCTCGGAGATGGTGGTTCAGGTTTACAGGTGGAACACTGGCACATGGGCTGAGCTGAGACAGAGGTGAGACAGAGCTGAAGTCAAGAATGCAGCTCTGGAGTTGCCCGCTGGGGTCCAGAGCTATAAACACCTCAGAAGTATTTAGGGCTGAGATCGGGAGCAGGGAAGCGAAGGAGGCACATATTCCTCTGTTTGACCAGACTAGGAGGTGTGTTGGGGTCCCACTATTACTCTGAGTCTTCCTGGAAGCTGGTAGTTTCTGGCAGGTGAAGCAGCAACAAGGCAGTATCAGTGGACTGAGAGAAAAGTGAACTTGTTGTGGCGGTGGTGTGTGTGTGTGTGTGTGTGTGTGTGTGTGTGTGTGTGTGTGTGCGCACTTGGATGTGTGTTTGTATGTGTGTGTACATGTGTGTGTGTGTGTCTGTGTTCTCTTAGTAGGCAGCTCTTGCTTTAATGTACAAAAAATAGGTACCTATAATAATAAAAATAACAGTTTCTTTATGAAGTCCCTTACCTGACATGATGCTGTGTTCAAACAGCTGTGGCCTGATTGATAATTGTGCTACAAAGCGATGGATGAGGTGATACGTTACCCCTGCAGTCAGCTTGGACGTCAGAGAAGCAGAAGCTCAGAGATGATGAAAGAAAGGGAAACAGCTCTAAGACTGAAAACACACACACACACACACACACCAGGATCTTCAGGAGGATCTTCAGGAGCTGGTCCACACTGGTGTGAGTGGTGTTCTAATGACGAGAGAAACCCCACATGGGAGAAGCTTGTGTGGGAATGCTTTTACACTTTGTGATCATAGCTTTTGTTTGTACCTAAGTGACACTATTGTTCTCAACAATTTGCACTGGGACATTTAAACTTTACAAATACATACACACACCAGTCAAAGTTTTGGACATACCTACTCTATGTTCATTTTTACTACATTAAAAAAACATGGAACATATAAAACCACCTAAATTACACATGATTATGATTATGACAGACAATATGTTGCTTGTCTTGGATTTTTGATTCTTTGAAGTAGCCAACCTTCACTTGACAACAGCTTTGCACCATCTTGATTTTCTCTTAATCAGCTTCATGAAGCAGCCATCTGTGATGCTTTTCTATTCGAAATTCTCAGAGCACTTTTGTAGGGCGAGGGAATGAGGTTCTGAACTATTTGCTGAGGGTGTGAAATATATAATGCCAACAACTTTCCCAGTTCATATTTGTTGTACAAACAAATTTAAACATAATAATAATGCTTAATTAATCCTTAAGATTAAACGACCTCTGTTACTATTAAAAACATCGATTCAGTTAAGTGTGTCCAAACTTTTAACTTGTACTGTATAAATAGAATAAAACGAAACATACTTTCTCTATTGTCCAACAGTGTCATTTTAAAGCACAACAGAAGACAGACTAGACTGTATGTAGTCTACATTGTTTTAATACTGTTGTTATTCCTGGGCTCAAGTGGGCCTTCTCCATGTTAAAAAGCCTCCTCTCAGTTTGGATGTGGACTGATACAACAGAGAAGCTTTGGTTTAAGCTTAAGGAGAATGCCAGGCTTCACTTCAGCGCAGTAGGAATGAATCTTGTCAATGTGGTGTGAAACGGGTTGTACTCCCAGGAGGCTCGCTTGGAAGCTGTAGCTCATATAACCCCAACCGCCCACTCAGTCAGCCTCCGCCCACCCAGCCAGCCTCCACCCCCAACCCCTGCTCTCATGCTGCTGACTGCAAAGCAGAATCGCTCTCTGATCTAAGATCCAAGACTCTTATGTAGTGTTTATTCATTTTACACTAGCGTGCAGTAATCACACTTGCTAGTATGCTGATAGCGTCCTTTTCTCTATCAGTAGCTGGTTTGCCAACCCGAAGGTTCTCTAAACATTTTCCATATAAGACACTGATGTCAGATCCAGTATTTGGTTTGACTAACATTAGTTATTTTACTAGTTAACAGATAAAATATAGAGCATTAATGCTGTTACAAATACATTTTATATCTGATTTATTCCTACTGGTGATTCCCCATCTCTGTCAGTGTGTTCAGAGTTCACATGCTGCATTGCACTGCCACCTGGTGGTGTAAAACAATACTGTTTATCCATGCTGTGTTATGCTTCTCTCTGACTAAAGCAGCTTTCTTGCTACTCTGCTGCCGTGAACATTCCTCCTTCTAAGCTGGACAGGAAGCTTCCGAGTCAAAAGAGCGAAACCAATTTGTGCTGTAAAGCCTCTTTGTCGTGCAGAGCCCATCCCCTCTGTACATGGCCAGCCTCGCTCGTGTTTACATGAGCCGTGCTCCCAGTGCATTCTGGGTACAGATAGCCTGCTGGGAGTGATCCAGGCTGCGCACAGGACAGGCACAGCCTCCAGGCCCAGCAGCACCCAACACCCCCCACCACCCCCCCTCCCAGGCCCAGCAGGCGGGCAGCTGATGACGAGCGTTTGTAGGTTCGTCATGCATTGTGCTGAAAGCAAAGTGGCTTTATGTCTTGATAAATGATGCCACTGCTGCCTGTGAGCACCAAGACCACACATGAATAGGGAGGATAAAGCTCAACCTAAGCACACTGGATTTCAGTAGTTTATATCGCTGCAGTTCAAAACTGGATTATGGGACTTCATTTAAGACTATGATTATGTTGACAAAATTGTTTACTTTCATAGTGCATCACAGGAGTCCAGGCACAATGCAGCGTTGTTTAGGCCTCCGAGAAACAGACATCGAG
>JAOYMR010000008.1:8859552-8870309 GCA_025802075.1 Tenebrosternarchus preto
TTTTCACCAAACAAAACTCTCCTGTCTCCACCCCCCCCCCCCCCCCCCCCATTTCCTCTCCAACGAACATATCCACATGATTTATGCTTTGATGAATGTCAACCTCAAATCTCTGAAGTGACAGATTTCAGCATGACATTGAAGTCTTAGCCCCTCCACTGCACGACAGGGTGCTGCCCTGAACTGTTTCTGTCCTGCAAACAGTTGCCTGGTCTTGCACTCCCCCGCTGAGACTGCAGGCGTCTTTCTGCATGCCCGCGCTCCTTAACTCCAGCTCTTCTGCATGGTCCTGTGGAAACAACAGTCCCTGAGGTTGTGGTCACAAAAGGCCAAGGAATGTATCCCATTCTCTTGCTGGCATATCACTGAAATTGGCCTCTTAATTTAGGCTAATGTCCTCAAACAGAACCCAAAAGCAGAATTTTCCCTGCAGACAGCGAGAGCTCTGCCGAGGGTGCCAGACTTGATTATGGTCCGTTAACAGAGCGGCACCAGGAGAATGAGGACCGGGGACTGTTTATTTATTTATTTATTTTATTTTATGTTTTTATTTTAAGCCAAAATCACAGCAATCAAATACTGCTGTGGCCTCTCAGCACCCCTCCCATGAGGCGCACACATACACTCACACACACACGCCCACACACACACACACACAAACACACACACAACACAACACAATACAAACACACACTAACACACCCTCACCCCCCCCCCCCCATCCAAAAAAAACAAACACAACACACCACACATACCCACAAATATACATTCCCACATGTGCACACAAGTGCTTGGATTGTTATATGCCAACCTGCCACACTCTTTAATCAAATGACTGCTGTAACAGATTAAAATGGAGCAACATTTCTGCACTTGCTTGTAACCCACAATCTCTTGCTCAGTTCAGTGTCCTTGAGGGAGGGGGTGTGTGGTGTGGTAGGTTGGCATAGGGTTCAGTAAAGAGCCTGATGCCGTATTAGAGCCTGTAGCTTAGTGTGATGCTACTGACAGGGCCTGCTGCTGCATGATGGGATACAGGTACGTGATCCTCACCTTTAGATATAGAGGACGAAGAATACGAACCAAGTTTTTGCTGCTGAAAGCATTTACCCATCCCTCTCTGCCTGAATGCCCCTTACCCCTACCCTCTGATCCTACTGTCATATCTGACCTCTTGACCTTTTATGACATGATCAGCCTTAGGGCACAGCTTGACCCTAACAAGATGGCTGTTTTATTTATTTTTTTGGTTGTTTTTTTTTTGCAAAGCATAGCACCAATAAAATAAAACTAATAATGGAATCCAATTTGGCCTTGTGAGTACGATTTTACCGAAACTCTGAATTTTCTGTGACGTATCTGGGTGAGCCAAAATTGCTGATTCACCTCCCATCGATGGGTCAAGCCTGTGAGAGCTCGCAGCTAAGGCTTTGCACTTCCTGTTCTTTATTAAAAACAAAAACAAACTTTACCTTCAGACATCCCTGGTTGATGAACGTTTTTTTTCCTTGCCATTAACCTGCTGCTTCTCCTCTCCTTTCATCCAACACATGACTGTAGCCAAGATGTCCGTCTACAAGCGAATGAAACTGGCATGTTGTTTTGATTGCGGGCGCCGTGAGCGCGACTGCTCGTGCATGTCAGGCAGTGTCCATAGTAACATGGACAGCCTTCAGAGGGCCTTCCCACTATCTTCTGTCTCTGTTCATGATTGCTCAACCAGTTTACGTGCCTGTAAGTTCGATCTCCAACCACGCGTTCTTTCATGTCCGTAGCCTGTGTTCGTGTCCGTGATGTTCCTCCCGTATGCTGTGACTCTTTCCTGTTTGCTTCCCCTCCCCATCCCCCACCCGCCCCCCCCTTCCGTTATGTGACTCCATTTTTTCCCTGGTCTGTGGCTTAATTATTTAGCAATCGATCTATTCTTTGTTTACCTCTTTATTTTGGTGAGTGTGGTGGTTTCTTGGTGAGTTTGCTGTGTAGTGGTTCTGGTGGTGGTGGTGTTGTGGCTTCTCTGTGGTGGTGTTGCAGTAGGATGTAGGCAGGTGTTTGTCACTGCATGCTGTGTTAGTGGAGCGCTTGTGCTGTGTGGGAACACCAGCGCACTTGGTGCTTAGTGTTAACCATGACCAAGCAGGCTTACATGTATATGTGCAAACGAAAATATGTTTGATGTTTTTGAACAGATCATTGATGGGCTTTTGTCATGTATGTACCATGTGCTGAGGCTGATGTTGTATGATTTGTAATGGAGGAAAATACAAATGTCTTGATAACAATCTTTTTTTTTTCAGAAAAGCAACTTCAGACTCCTGGGATCATCTTCTAAACATGTTTTGAATGTTAATGTGTGCTTTAATGTAATCTCTGTGTGTGCACAATAAGAGCAAGTTTATTTGATTCATTTGACCAGTAATACAGGATGTTCCAGATGGGAAGTACTTCTGTGATAATTCAGTACAGTCACATGTAACTGAAGAGCTTTGTCTATTTGTAAATATCCTGTTGACTGCTTTCTCGAGTGATATTATAATCATACAAATATTAGTATCAATTTACTGCTTAATTGATGTTTCCAACATTTATTTCAATACCAAAATTATTCCATCAGAGAAAAAATAATGGTCATGTGTCATTCCCATGTCACATGTTGTATTTTGGTTAGGGCATCTTTACTAATAGAGCCCGTACAGAGCCCATGCTTCAAGAGTAAGTGTACATTGGACATGTGTTACACTCCATAAGCCATTAGGTCGTACCATCTCCATAAGCTGAAAGGGGACCAGAAAATTTGCCTTTATGAACTGAGTGGGTGAACACAGCAGCTTTTTCTCACCGCAGGATCAGATACTCTCCACCGTTCAATAGTTTTCTCTTAGCCAGCAACCAGCAGAGAAACAAATGTCCTTTATTTAATACCTTGTGTACCACAGCGAGACTGTCTAGTGAAAAGGATATCCCCTGGCAAAAAACTGTGACGGGCATGGTGGTGATTCGGACCGTCCTGTGACTGACGCGGTCAGAAGCGCGGGGTTGTTGAGGGGTCTGCTCGTGACGTCTGAGCAGATGAGAAACACTAACGGGTCTGTCAGCGAGGCCTAGTGCTGGCAGGGGCTGCTTATCAAAGCAGGGGGGTCAGTCCAGACACTCTCCGAGCTGCTCTCCAGCCACTCTCCGTGTCCTGCTAGATTACTGTCAAACGTACTATGATGGATTTGGCTTCGTGTCTTCATGTTTTGGTCTGGGTGGTATCCCTGGATACCAATTACTGGCCATTACATTGTTACTGATCTCCCCTCTCACCAGCATCCCTTGTTGGATTTCAGGAAATCCTTTTGCAGTCTTAGTGTTTTTTTCCTACACCGCACTCCTCCTGAATTGAGTGTGTGCTCGGTAAAGCTTCAGAGTTCTGACGGTTCTTCAAGCCAAGGATTTGTTTTGCTTTCTCTTATTGGTTTTATGTCAGAACTTAACATGATTTCTATGATGAGCAGTTAATGTGGAGCTTCCATCTGACTTTGATTCCACTCAATTCAGTAATTGATTTCTTTTGGACTCAATCTCATATGCAGTTTCAAGTTCAGGTTGTTCAAACAATACTCACATCACACATAAATGCGGAGAACGTGCGCTACACTCCTGCGTGTGGTTGAGTTAGTTAGCCTCGCTGTCTGTGGGAGCCCCTGCTCAGTAGTCTCCTTTAATTCTATGGGCTGTGAATGAGCTGGGGAAATGCATTCAGTAAAATGAGAACTGCTTGTTCCAAGCCTTCTGCTGTCCATAGGTCTGAAAGCATATATATCACTGTGTGACTACACCTAGAGTTATACAAGCGTAGTTATTGCAGAAATAAATACGGCTCCCTTGGCCACAGTAACTCTGCGGGAGGAAGGCGTGGTGACGGAGGCCCTCTGGAGCAAGGGTGGGTGTAGCCCCTCCTCCGCCCAAATCCGCCGACCTCCGGGCTTTGGTGCGGCAGAGCCAGGCGACATGGGAGAAGGGCTGGAGCCGAAGGATGAGCTCAGCCATCATTGCAGCCGTGGCTCAGTGCTCCGCTGAAAACTACAGCACTGAACTCGGTGAGCGGAAGGAAGCCCGCGAGCGTTCGGCTGTTTCCGTTGTAAGTTACGGCGACAATTACTGTCCCTCCGCTCTACCTGCTGAGACTTATCCTCTCATTACGCAGGATTTAAAGAGTCTAAATGGTATCTCACATCTCAAAGGGCATTCATTCCTGTTTTGGACGTAATGGCATTTCCACAGAAGCCTGACTATGGATGGTTTGTAAACAATGGCCAATTTTCCAGAGAGAGGACGGAGAGGTAACGGCCTCTTTCTGGCATTGAGGGCATAAGTTAGTTTCTCGCTCCTCGGCTCTGCTCGGTGTCGGGTGTTGGATGTGGGGAGCCGGGTGGAGGTTGGGTGGAGTGAGAGTGAGGGGGCAGAGGAGGCCTAGCGAGTCGGTCCTGTCCGCTGTATGCAGGGCATGCTTCAGCAGACCCGGCCCTTATGTGGCCTGACGCTGAAATTATGTTTGTGTTTTTGTTTTCCCTGTGCCGCTGGTGCGTCGGCAAACTCAGCCTGACAGTTCCTACCCAGCAGGCAGCAGCAGGGCTGGGCCACCCGTGTGCAGAGCTGGAGAGCGAACGCCTGCCCCGCTCTTCTCGTGCCCGCAGATCACAAGTGACAGATGCCATAGCTTGGCCTCTGCTTGAGCTCGAGTGTCATGGCCCCACCCTGGGCCTGCTCCAAACACAGCTGCTCCAAACACAGCTGCTCCAAACACAGCATGCTAGATGTTTCCATGACTCACTGGTTGTGCGGTATGTGTTCGCTGCAGCGGTATGATGCTTGAGCCTTGTATGATGAGAACAGTGTGGTGGTGTTGGGTCATTCAGAACAGAAAAGAGAGATAATGTGTCAGTGACGAATATGTTAACAGAATTTCTGGAGGTGGAACATCTACCAGTACTTCCCTATTTAGCTGTATAAAATAACTGTTCTTGCTCTTGTTCTAAACATAACTGAATTTTTGATCAGAACAGATGGATTTAATCTTTGTTTTAGTACCATTTGCATAGTATTCATGCCTTAGACCCTAATAAATATCAGAAAAGTCATTAAATCATCTGTAATACAGTCTAGTTTGTGAAGTCTGTGAGGATAGTGTACTGAGGAAGTCTGAAGGAGTATGGTAGTCTGTAGAGTTCCTGCAGTCTGTAGGGTTCATAAAGTGTCTAGAGTTACTGCAGTCTGTAGGGTTTGTATAGTCTGTATGATTAATAAAGTCTGTTGGTTAGTATAAGCTGTAGGGTTAGTAAAGCGTAGGGTGAAAAATATTTGGAGCTACTGGAGTCTGTGGGGTTGTTGTGGTTGTTGGAATCTGTGTGGTTAGTGCGGTTGTTATGGTTTAGTAAAGTCTGTGTGGTTTGCTGCAGTCTGTGTGAGTAGTAAAGTCTGTGAAGTTAATGCAGTCCGTGGGATTAAGTCTGTAGGGTTACTAAAGGCTAAAGGATCGCTGCAGTCTTTAGAGTTACTGCAGTAAACAGGGTTAGTAAAGTCTGCAGGGTTCCCACAGTCTACAGGAGTAAAACCTGTAGGGCTGCTGTAGTGTTTAGGATGACTGAGGTCTGTATTGCTTCATAGGTGCGTGTGGTGTAAGAATGTGGACGTGATACTCTAGCAAATGGCAGAACAGACTCTGTTCCGTTTCTTCTCTCTCAACTCATTTTTTTTTTGTCCTTTTTTCATTTTCATTTTGACCATAAACATCATCGGTATCACCATTTCTACTTTCGTCTTTGCTCTTTGTTTGAAACAGCAGTTTCTTTGAAACCTAAATGTCTCACTATCTGAGTTGAGTGATTTGTCTGTTTACTGTTTCTCACCCTCATCGTCTCTCTCTCTCTCTTTTTTTCTTTCTCTCCCTCCCTCCCCTCCATCCCTCCATCCCTTCCCCCCCCTCCAAACCTCTTATTTGTCTCTGCACTCTCTTCAGCCAAATATAAGTATAATGGATTTGTGCGATCACGTAAGTGTGCTCCTCCACCTTTCACGTTGCTCCTCAGTGCCACATCCCTGTGTCTCGCTCTCCTCGTGTAACCTGGCTGCTACGTACTCATGCCTTTGATTTTGGCCCCCTGAAGCACTGCTCTACAAAGCCGCCATCTTTAGCTCTCTGTAGATGTCTGGAGAATGAGAGGGGCCCGTGATGACAGTTGTGCAATGCCAGACCACAGTCAGATGCACCAGAGTGGCTCTCTGCTCTGTAACGTTAAAACATGTGCAGGGGGAAAAGGTCAGGTGCTGATGGAGGGAACCCATATGAAATCCAGATGCTGTATAAAGAGCACTCTGTCCTTGTGAGAGATGATTTAAGAGCCTGTAATGCTGTAGACTTCATAAACAGCGCATATGTGCAGAGTTTTAAGTGATGTGTTTGTGTTGTGCTGCCTCTAGCAGCAGATGGCGCTACAACTCCAGGGAAAAAGGGATGTGAAAGCGAGGCCAGGATTCGGTTCAAAGCAGAATGTGTTTTAGGTAAATATCCCACTGTTTAACACAGAGGCAGAACACTGCTTCGACTATGCAGTAGGAATTTAAGTTTAATTTTTTACTTCATATTTTGTTTATTTTATATTGATATTATTGTCACATGCTCAGAATATGCATATAAATAATACTTGTATGCATTTATTTAATATATGTATAAAATACATGTATTAAATACATATCCAAAAATGACTGTAGTAGTAGTAGTAATAATAATAATAATAATAATAATAATAATAATAATAATAATAATACAATCTTATATGTAAGATATTGGCATCAAGAATGATTTAAACTGGCTCTTCTATAGTTATATTTCTGCTCACCCCTGCCTTGATAAGGGCTTGCAATCACAGTTCATCACAGCATTTGCGTTTCAGGAAGAGACAGTTGCCGTCTGGATTATTGTAAATCCACAGTGAGAGTGGCATGGTGAACGCTCACGTGTGTAATGCTGCGTGTGTTCGACAGGGGCCAGATGAATCCAGGAGTTATCTGTGGTGGCCTTTAAATCTGTGCGGCAGCTGACGGCAGAAATAACCATCTATTTATTGCTCAGAGCTAGGTTTGGGGACCAGGCGGAGACCACTTTTCCAGTTACACCACATATTGGCTAAACCTCTTGCCTTTCGCATAGATGCAGGCTCTGGACTCTGGTGGCCGGTGGTGTGGCTGATAAACTCCAAGTGTGAACGCTTTCAAGTGCTCTTTGGATCCTGCTTGCTCTAACAGTCCTGGATTTTACCTCTGTCACATGGTTTTACCCCGGGTGGTAGTTGTTGTTCCAGCCTCTGCGCTATTCAAATAGACGTGTTTTATCCTGGCGCAGGGTGATGGTTGTCTGTACTTCCTCAGACTTGTAATTAACTCTTTTCACACCTGTGGTTTGTGTATGTTTCAGCTGTTGAGTTTGTTAAGAAAATAAAGGCTGAGCAGAGTGGCTGCCGCGAGCACGGTGTGTGTGTGTGTGTGTGTGTGTGTTCCTGCTGCCCGCTCTGTCTGTGCGCACTGTTCTCAGGACTGACGCACGGTGCTTTGTTCCACTGTGTGGACGAGCGAAGGGAAGATTGTAATTAATTCATGCTCAGTAGCGAAGGCAATGCTAATGTCATATTCAACATTTCATGGGAAGCTCAATGCCACGCGGTTAAGCGGCATTTAATAAAACCAAAGTGTCACTGTCATTGTGTAGAAATGCGATAGCAGCCTTTATGACAAGAAAATCCACGACACACACCCACAGCTCCAAACACGCAGAAACAGCCCACCTATGCCAGTCACTGTGTCATTTACTCCCTTCCTTAACTCTGTATTGTTTGATTTTCAAGCAGTGTGGTGAATCGTTATAGATACTACAATGTTTGAATATTATGATGCAATGTTATAACATTAACCACAACAATGGCGTATGTTACCAGGGTACTGCAATGTTTAATAAAGCCCTATTTCATAAATGTATACATTTGCTAGATTTATAATGAATATGTCCTAATACAAAACTAGTATCCTTTAAGAGTGTTCTTGTCTTTGTTATGAGACAGTCACCAGTCCTCTTCTTGTTCTTATGTTCCGTTGTTTGACAGTAAAGGAGGAAGTTAGGCCCGCTTTTCAAAATCGGCCCATTAAAGTGGCCGGCGGTGGGGCTGTCCCGCAGGCCCCGCCCCGCCCCTGGCCAGCACTGGAGTGTCCCGCCGTGGACGCCGGGCCCCTCGTTAATAACCGTAAAGGCAGCCTGTTCCCTCCGGCCCCGCCCCCGCGCCGACATCTCAGCCTGGTGGGCCTGAACCGGGCCTGCAGCCTGCCGGGGAAATACCGCTACCAGCCCAGCTGCTCGCCGCTGTCCTCCACTCTCTCCTCCACCCTCTCCTCCACGCGCTCCTCCACACGCTCCTCTACTCTCTGTAGGTGGCCTCCTTAGTAGGCTGCATCAGTCGTCCAGCCTGGTGCTCCTCACTCTCGGGTGTCTCTGCAGGCATGGTAGTGTGCATGAAACAGCTCACGGCTTACGCGCAGCTTATACGCCCTGCCCCCGCACTCCCACGTGTGTGTGTGTGTGTGTGTGCGTACGAGTGAGTGTGTGTGTGTGTGTGTGTGTGATTGCATGATCACTCTGTAGAAGAACTTGCCAGGAGTATCAGAAAGACAAGAACACTTTAGAACCCAGATTACGCACAGGGCAGATTAAGTAGCACACAAAAAGATTACTGAATGGAAGACAGGCGTGGGCTGGAATGGCTGTTTCACTGCAACTCTGCTCCAGCTCCACCTAAGAGTAAACCACACATTTAAAAACTCTCATCAGCCTGTTGTTCTCCTAAACCAGCAGAGACAGATGCCTACTCAAATAGACCAGCAGTCCAGAAGAGCTCCAGCTCTCGTTCCAGGAGGCGCAGAGCTGGAGTCGCGCGTCGCCGGTCCGATCCCGTCTCGACTGAAGCCTTAAAAGTGCCATAATGTAATTCCGAGCAAGCAGGGACTTGCAGAAGGTCCAGCTATTGCATTGTTAAGCCTCGTACTGAAGGGCACTGCTGGAACTCATAAATCTGCTGTGGCTAATTTGCAGGAGCAGGAGCAGCAGGGTAGCCCAGCCACGCCAGGCCACTCACTCCTCTCCTGCACCAGCAGAACAAAGGGCTTCCCCCACCATCGGCCTCCAACCCGTGATATTTTGAAAGTTGATTAGTGTTTCGCGATGCTCTAGCAATTGTGTGGTTGTAAATGTCAAGCGATGGCATTTGGTGTATACCCAGGCAGAAGAGTTTTAATTTGTTTTTCTTTCATTATTGCGATTAGATGGCAGTGAAATGAGAGAGATACTCGTCGACGGTACATAATGTGCTGGCACTGCTTGCAGTGCGTGTGTATTTTGCACTAATTGCATGCTGCGGTTGTGATCTCCAACTGAAGTATCTGTGTAAGTTTTTGAGTGTTGCAGTTTGACTCTGAGTAACATCAGTGACTCACTTTTTAAACTATTTCCCTTGTGCTCACATTCTTAAATCCGCACTGTCTAGCGCTGAAAAAAAAAAATCAACATTCATATCAGATGGAAAGTACAATTATTAGATATTAGTGTATTAAAATCTTTACATTGTTATTTCTGTCATAAATATACAAATTTAATTTGGAAAAAAAGAGTACAGAAAAAAAAATGCATATTGTTGTTTTTATTTTAAATTGAGTATTTGCACTCAATACAATGGACGTTTTCTCAGTTTTCCGAGCCAAGCTGTAGACCTGCTATGGTAGTGTGTATCGTGTTGCTATTACGTCCGACATGGCAGAGAGTGTGAGGAGCTGAAGCACCTCCTCTGCTGCCTCCACTGCTGTGTTCTGTAGGAGGGATGCTCGGGACATTCACAGGGTGCTCAGTAATTTCCTGTTGGACTGGCATCTCAGCATGTGGCTGGCTCCCTC
This sequence comes from Tenebrosternarchus preto, assembly GCA_025802075.1. Classification (NCBI taxonomy): domain Eukaryota; kingdom Metazoa; phylum Chordata; class Actinopteri; order Gymnotiformes; family Apteronotidae; genus Tenebrosternarchus; species Tenebrosternarchus preto. The sequence goes on from JAOYMR010000008.1 coordinate 8,869,522, forward strand.
CGTGGGCTCCATGCCTGTTCGCACAGAGGAGCACCCACTCATCAGTCTGAACCCACCTGATGTGGATCGATTTTGCCATGTAGCGATGCACTAGAAAAATGCAAATTAGCACTTTTTCCCCCCCATTTTTACATTTTTTTCTTTTTTTTTCTGTTATTGATCTGACCCCCTGTCCTTCATACAGTAACAGTGAAGTACAGTTGTACAGTACTGATGCAGGCTGCTGTGGGTCTAGCTGTTCTCACACACTCACACAATCAAATAACACTCTCTCATCTACTTTTACAAATGGAGCAGAACAAGATGCTCAGTAATAATTGGGTTCATGTCTTAATGAGTGTCCTTCATGGTTTTCTTAGAGGGGGGGAGGGGGGGTGTGGGCGGGTTGCCTCCCTGAAGTGTACCTTTGTCCCTACTAATGCTGTTCTCTTTCTATTTTTGGAGGTCCTCTCTGACTTCTTGTGCAATGATTGATTGAGTGTTGGCTTTTGTGCTCTTTAATATGTCATCTCCAGCACACAGTTACAGTCCCTGCTGTCCACAGGCTGACACTCTTTGCATGTGTTTGCAGTCGAAGACGAGCATCCATCAACACTGTCGCCCAAAAAGAAACAGCAGCGTAACGGAGGCATGCGAAATTCACCCAACTGCTCGCCCAAAGTGATGAGGTAAGACATCGATTTCAAGAAACGCTCCCTCCAGCCTTCAAAAGGGGAGAGAGAGAGAGAGAGAGGGAGAGAGAGAGAGAGAGAGAGAGAGAGAGAGAGAGAGAGAGAGAGAGAGAGAGA
>JAOYMR010000008.1:8874149-8886354 GCA_025802075.1 Tenebrosternarchus preto
CGGCTGCTTGATTTGCCCGCAGGCTATTAGCCCAAAGGCTGACTTTCCTGCACCCCACCCCCCCCCCCCCACCCCCACCACCCACCCCCCTCCGCTCGCCGCTCCACACCCGCCTGTTGACGTAGCTATGGCCTCTTGACGTGTGTCCTGTGGAATTTCTTTCAAAGTGTTCTCATAAATGATACAATCACACGCGTGACGTGTGATGGACGTTATGAGGCCAAACGCATGAGAAATGTCACGTGCTACTGTGCTGGTACTGTGCTGGTACTGTGCTGGTACTGTGCTGGTTTTACGGCTGAAGTAGTCGGGTATGTGCTTAGGTTTTTATGTTTCTGTGGTGATTTATTACATTTTAAACATATTAATAAATGATCTGGTATTAATATGTGCCATGTCTATTCTATGCCTTATGAAGTTGCTGGGATCAGCGTTAGAGATCTTATAGAGTGAAACATACAGTGGTTACAAAAGTTATGACCATAATTATGAGAAATGTAGTCATGAGAGGTTTCAGTACTCTTATAAAACGCCTACAATGACAGATTTGCTGCAAATTTGTCCTTTTTTTCTCCCACCAAGTCCATCTACGCAGTGTCACTGTATACATGGAGAAAAGCCTTCTACTAGAGAACATCACTTAGGAGTGCTTTCGGGCAAGTGTGGTGATTCTACGTGCTAAATATACACTAGTTCTAGCGTCAGTGCTAACAGAGCAGCAGACCCTCTCACGGTCACTGTTCCACCAGCTCAGCCTCATCCGCGCAGCTGCACTGGTATAGATTAGCCCGTTTGGTCGTGACACTTTTCCGAAACATTAATGGCCTTCAGTTCAGGAGAGTGAAAGGTGATTGGGCAAATTCCTAAAATATTTAAAGTGCGGCCCTGTTAAAGCTTTTACTGTTGGTCGCGGCTCGTCGGGGGCGGTGCAGTGTAAAAGCCAGTAATTGGCGTTCCATTCCGGTGTCACTCAGTCGGCTCGCCCGCTCGTGCTTCGTTGTCTCGCGCTGTGACGCTGTCACCGGGGCAACCGCGAAAGAGCAGGCGGCGGGACGCAGTGCACTGCAGGAATCCACTCTGACACTGATGGCTCCTGTCAGCACAGAGCTGCTCGCCTTCCAACTCGTGGGTCGCTGTGGAGAGGTGTCTGGGGACGGCCTTTTGATTAACGTCACCGCTAAACGATAAGATGCCTCCTTAAAGGGAAACCCGTGTCATGTATATATTTGCCGTAACCAGGATAAGGTTTGTTTACTGTAGGCGCTGTGGCCCTCGTTAATGACAACAATGAAGAGCATGTAGCTGCTTTGAATTACGCTGCTGGTCACGATCTCCTGAAGGCCTGCTGTACCAGCACAAGTCGTGGGTAGACTAACCTGAACACCTGCTCTCCTCTCTGGGCATGTTCTCTGTGTTTGTTCTCTGTCTACATAAGTTCGTTGGAATTAGCAGGCAGGTCAACCCATCTGGCACACAGGAGTGTCAGTAACAACATTTTTAATATCAATGCGATAAATTCCTCTAGTACTATTCCTCCAACTAACAATTAGAACAATACACTTCTGTTATATAGTCTTTCTCAAACTCTTGATCACAAGATCACAATTGATCTTGATATACATTTATTTATTTAAATTTATTTAGGCTATTTAACAGATCTAGCATTAAACAAGCAAAAAATGAGTGTATAGTAAATTTAGTTTAGTATTCTTTCTTAAAAATGTGACCTGCTTGAGTATTTATTAAAGTTAGTTTACTCTTAATTGAATGCATAATGGTTGAATTACATAATGGACTTTTTGCAACACTCTTGTTCTTGGTGTTTACCTAAGTTTCTACACAAGCAGTAATGTGAAAGCAGGTTTGTATAATACTGGCAATTCAAATGGATCGTCAGCTATTCTCACAGGTCCAGCACTTTTGTTCAAATTAGGTGTTGTCAGGTCATCTCTCTCAGAAAATGACTAAACTCACAGAATTCTGGTCAGAGTTCATGTCAGCATTAAAGTGTAGTTAATTCACTACACTTTTGTTATTGTTGATTGTGTAATTTAGATTACTCTTAATATATGAACATTACAGAACTTTTTGTCTTTATTTTTTAATGCATTAATAAGGAATAGTATATAGTGTGAATATTATAATTCACCCATGTATGAATATGAATCACTGTTATAAACAATTGTTGTGTGTGTGTGTGTAGTTTTAATATTTTATATAGTTTTGTATGTACACTTGTAACAGGCACTGTGAATGCAGTAATAATCAGGGCACTTTATAAAGCTTAATAGTAGGTTGTTCTTCTGCTGTGGGTTTAGCAGCAACTGTAGCTACAGAGCAGCTCGGTGCTGCTCAGATTGTGGAGACGAGATATACATTCAATCATCTTGAACTTTGATAACGTTTTATTGCTTGCTTTTTCCCTGTAATTGTAAAGGTAATGTCACTATACTCGTGTTGTCTCTGTGCTTGCTTGTGTAGACACGACCCTCTGCTTATTCCGGGGAACGAGCAGATCGAGAGCATGGATGTTAACGTGAAGAGATATGATTCCACTGGAATGTTTCACTGGTGTCCACCCAAAGACATAGAAAAGGTTATTCTGGTGGGTACTGATCCATACTGTAGACATATAAGAGGCCACACATCAAACACACACACACACACAAACACATCACACACACACACACACACACACACACACACTTATACAGATGCATTAAAGCAAGAGACCACTGTAAGCCCATTCTCTTCTTAAGAAACTTGATGTTAGTGCATGTGAAATAAACATGAAAATGGGTAAAGTGTGAGCTCAAATAGTGATCAGTGTGTATTGTTTGGCCTTTTCTGGTTGTCAGTAATTGTTTTGTTAATGTAGAGAAAGATCTGTCATGTTCTCTATTTACTCAAATTCAAATGATTAAAGTCACATTTCATTTGGAACATGTATTTATACTGTAGGCATGTATAATGAATGTTTACCAAATATTTAAAGTATAATATTTTCATTCTCTTTTAAAGTTTACATTTTTTCCTAACAACAGTTTCTCTCTGTCAAACTTTTCGCTCTTTCGCTCTTTTTCCCTCCCTCACTCCCTCACTCCCTCGCTCTCTAACCCTCTTTCTCTGTCTGTCTTGTAAATTGACTGACAGACTGGAGGACTGGCTCTTAGCTCAGAGCAGATTCTCTTTTGGCTGGTCGCTCGTGATGGTGTCGCATTCTTTTTCGTGCCTCTCTCCACAGACACGGAGTGAGGCCTCCATGACGGTTCTGAGCGGCCATGTCGTGGTCTGTATATTTGGAGATGTCACGTCCGCTTTAGTAGGCCTGCGAAACTTGGTGATGCCTTTAAGAGCCAGTAACTTCCATTACCATGAGCTGAAACACATCGTGTTTGTGGGCTCACTGGATTACCTGAGGAGAGAGTGGGAAACCCTACACAACTTCCCCAAGGTCTCCATCTTACCTGTGAGTACACCACAAAAGCTCACAAAAGACAAACAGGATGAGAAAAAAAATGGGTTTTTTTAACAACATATTAAGCAATAAGTCTCCTTCGGAGGTTAAAGCTGAATAATGTGAGTGTTGAATTCATGCAGCCTCCATCCAGTCTCTCTGTGCTGATGTGCTCCTGGTGCCAGGTTCTCTCCACGGCTGTGGGAAGCACTGGACCAGCTGCCTGCTTTAGAGCTCGTTATTACTGGCTTGTCTGAATATTAAAAGTGGAACCCAAAATGCCATCAGCAGTGGCTACCCTTTAGATTAGAGAAGATCCCCCAGTGCATAGTTAGATCAGCTCAATGACACTGCACTGGAAAAAGTATAGTTGTTAACTAATTTCCCACAGCTCCACAGTTCAATCTTTCATTTGTTTTTCTCCATCTTTCTCTCACCCTCTCTTTCTGTCTCTCTCTCTCTCTCTCTCTCTCTCTCTCTCTCTCTCTCTCTCTCTCTCTCTCTCTCGGCTGAAGGGTACGCCATTAAGTCGAGCTGATTTAAGGGCTGTCAACATCAACCTCTGCGACATGTGCGTTATCCTGTCAGCCAATCAGAACAATATCGACGATGCTTCACTGCAGGACAAGGAATGCATCTTGGCATCACTCAACATCAAATCTATGCAGTTTGATGACAGCATTGGGGTCTTGCAGGCTAATTCCCAAGGTAAAGACTAGCATAGGACACTTCAGCACACAGCCTGAGGGGACTACGCTGGCAGCTAGAACGTCCCTCAGCACCATCACTCTGCTAGGTAGCAAAACCTACTGATTGCTCTGGGCTTTAACAAAAGGGCCTCTAGTCATCTCCTAGGAAACCTAAAGGATCCGGTTCCAACAAAATAGAAAAGATTGACTAGATTGCAAATTAATGACTAAGAGATAAAAACAAGGAACAGATTTTTTTTGTGCATCTTTACTATTAGCTTAAATAGTATAGTTTATTTGTTATACTATATAGTGTAGTTTATTATATTTTTCAAGTTTATTGAAGAAATTATTCATCCTTTAGTATATTGCAACACTTTCCTGGCTCTCTCTCTCTCTCTCTCTCTCTCTCTATATATATATATATATATATATATATGTGTGTGTGTGTGTGTGTGTGTGTGTGTGTGTGGTATCGTCTCCAGTCTAATCAAAGCACTGCTAAACACCCCAAATATCCCACTGCAGACTGTGCAGTATTTGCCTCCATTAGCAAGGCTGCGGCAGATTTGTTTGCCGACAAATTGAGTTGAACAGATTGTTTATGCATTCAGATAAACATGTAACCCTCCTGTGCCCATCAGGATTCATCATCATTAAGCAGGCAGTACAAATCAGCAGCCGTGCTTCTTCAGCTGCTCTTCATTACGCAAATGACACAGCCCACACAGGCTGGCCCACAACAATTAAGATTTCAGCCCTTAGTGAGGTGACGCGCGGCGAGATGGAGCCGAAGCTCAGAGGTGACAGCGTCTGGGAGACGGGCGACTGTTCGTTTGGGAGGACCCGGTTCTCCTCGCTCGCAGGGCGACTGTTCGTTTGGGAGGACCCGGTTCTCCTCGCTCGCCGGGCGACTGTTCGTTTGGGAGGACCCCGTTCTCCTCGCTCGCCGGGCGACTGTTCGTTTTTGGGAGGACCCGGTTCAGACCTTGTTTGTCATGTTTGTGGGACACGCGCTAGGTGGCGCTGTCATTACCGTGCCTTCCGTCAGTCCATCCAGACGTCTGCATGAGCTGCTGAAGAACTTAGTGCAGATCCGTTTCATTAGCAGATGCACAAGTGACAAGAACCTGTTGGGTCAGAGCCTGTGGGGACGTGCTTGTTCATTTTTCGCTATTTATTCAAATAAGATTTTAAAGTTAATAACAACATGTAGTGCTAAATAAACATGTTATTTTCTGCATGGATGCTTTACTTACATTATAAAACTTAACACATATTGTCAAATATTATGTACCCAGTATTGAACTGATGTTTTTTTTTTCTTAATATAGGACAAAACTACATTCTCCTACATCATTTCCCTACCCTACTGTCTGAATGCTTAGTATCGTAGCATAGGGTGTTGACTCTGAAGAAAAAGGTGTAAATGACTAAATCAGCAAGTCTATTGCCAGGGGAAAGGTAGAGACAAGTGCAAAGCGCCTGGTGCCTGAGGGTGTGTGTTTCTGTGGGGGGGGGAGGCCCCTGCTCTCTCCCCCTACACCCAGAAAAAAAACAACAACTTCCATTTAATCACTGCAGACACAACTCAGCTCAGTAGTTGTGTAAAACACAAGCACGAGTATTTGATTAAGTCTGATACAGACATATCTGCAGTGAAGGGAGTGAAAAAACCCTCAAAAATGTTCCTCTACTCAAAAAAATGCATTTTTTTACTGTTATTCCTGAACTGTATTTACCAGTGTAGGAGATAATTACAGGACCACTTATTTGTCTACATTACATGTTGTGTAATTTAAAGTATAATTTAACGACACATTAGGTTCCATGTTAAGCAGGTAGCCAGCAAGTTAATCACACTGATCACTTCCTAATTTTAATCCTATTAAGAATGTGATATGTGGTCATCATCAGTATAGTCTGTTAATCATTTAACACAGTTATTTCCCCTTGTACATATGATCATTATTTAAAAAATATAACGCAAATACAGAACATTCTTTTGGACCACATAAAAAAATAATATTATGGTTGTCAACTTTTAATAATAAAAATATATTTCAATTAAACTGATCCCATTTATAAAATCTACCACTTTGGGCAAACAAATAATTATTATTATGACAAAAATATAGGAATTACAAATATAATTTCGAGTTTATGAGACTTACTATACATCTGAGTATGATGTATTATGTAGCCTACAAATTTATTCATAAAAATAAAAAATGAAGAAATGAAAATAAATGCATATATAAAATATACTCTAGATGTTAACGTCCATAAAATACATTTTTGGTTATTTTTTCCCCCACTGTAAAATTGTCAGTTCAACAGTATATTTTGTCAGTATAACAGAATATTTTGGAGTTATTCTAAAGGAATGGCCCTATATCCTGTCCTATTCCCCCCTAACAGAAAGCAGCATGGATATGGTGTGGGTCTGGTGTGAAGCTGTTCACTAGAGCAATGCTGTTACGCTGCACTTCAGGTTCATGTTCAAACGTGGAAATGTTAACTGTAGTACTACCTACCTGTCTTTGTTGTGAAGAGTGGCAGTCACATTTCACAGACATTACGAGAAGGGAACCCATTTGGTAGCGCAGCTTCCCAGTGAGAAGCTTGACTCGCTCTGTCATTGTTCATGTGATGTGTCAACAGTGTAAACAACAGGAGAATTATTTTGTTCGGAATGTGAAATTTGGGGAAAGTGGGCACATGTTAGCGTCTCCTTTTTCTCGCATCGGCATCGCGTGGAGGAGCGTGGAGAGCATACGGAATGCCTTGCTTCTTTTAAAACTTTGTGACCCGAATCTATTCCTCACATTATGTTTGGCAAAAGAAAAAAAAAAAAGAAAAAAAAAGGAACTATATGCTTGCATTTTTCTCTAGTCAGCACTAAATGATGGATGCCAAAACAGGACCTGATGCATTATGCATATGGCATTACTGATTTAAGGTGTTTACTTGTCAGCTTGAGCAAATGCAAAAGTGTCAAGTCATGTGAATTCATAGTCCTGTCACCACCGCTTGTATTTTATGGCTCCGAATCGCGTTTTCACATAAAAGGTTTTCAGGATCCACTTCACCAATTTTATGGTAACAAAATGAACAACATATAAAATTTATATCTGCCAGCTGATGGAAGGCTGCAAACGCTAAACCCGTCTGCGCTGACCTCTAAAAAGGAGAGTCGCAGTGCTGCAGTGTTTCAAGGCTGCCGCTGCAGCCCTGTGTTCTTCTCTCGCTGCCTCCAGCTGCCTCTCGCTGCAGCGCAGACGCAAAGACCCCTGCAGGCCAGACAGAACACTGCAGGTCAAACAGAAAACTGCAGGCCAGACAGAACACTGCAGGTCAGACAGAAAACTGCAGCCCAGACAGAAAATTCAGACAGAACACTGCATCCCAGACAGAATGCTGCAGCTCAGACAGAACACTGCAGCCCAGACAGACCGCCTCAGTCCAGACAGCACTTGACGCAGTTGCTAGTTATACAGATGTCTGCAGCCCCTGAATATGTAACTATTACTGTGACATTATATGTTCCATACTGATTATTTCTCCTCTTCCTGTCTCCTCCAGGTTTCACACCTCCAGGCATGGACAGGTCTTCTCCAGACAACAGTCCCGTGCACGGCTTGGTCCGCCAGGGTTCTGTCACCACGGGCTCCAACATCCCAATCATCACTGAATTAGGTGAGCGCTGGAGTCATACTGATACCATGTCAAAGTCGAGTGTGATTAGAATCTAAACTAATATCCGACAGCCTAATCAGCCGCACCTTTATGTCTCAGTGCCGTTGCTCCCGACGAGATGTGTGTCTGTCCTGCCATGCCTGGTGTCTTGAAATATTCAGCAGATCGGGTCAAAGCCATGTGCTTAACAATAGCCCCTTCAATGCACAAGCACAGGGACCCAACTGCAAGGAGACCAAAAGCATGTTGTAAAGTGGGTCCATGTATTAATAACAATGACGGTGGCTGTATTCCCAGGGCAAGGGGACTCATGAAAGTTTCAGATCTCAGAGGGCACTAAAGCATGTGGGACCTGCCACTCCAGCTCTCTGCTGACCCAATTACGGCGCAGTAGAGAGGAGAGGCCCGCTCCTCGCCACACGCCACGCACGCTCACATCCCAGCGGCCGCAGCAGTCAGACACCACCCATGAGGCCTCCCAGAATCCCACCTCTGATGCACATCATCTTAGTGCCGTTAGAGTAGCCTAAATAGCGAGAAACACGACATGGGCAAAAATCAAAATAGAACTGCTTTAGGTGTTTGTCTGCATTTACCTTAATCCCATAGAGTATTCAGTTTTGTGTGTGTGTGTCATATACCTTTTCTCTACTGTGACGATAACCTAAAACCACTCGTCCTGAAGGCAGCCCTGTTTACCAGTTAGGAGCAGATGTTTGGTATATTTTTTTCTGCACGTACAGACGCTGTGGCCCTCTTGAGGCAGATAGTGTACATTTAGATTTCTAATCCCACTGTTGACATGATGCCTCTCATATATGCTCTTCCTTTTTGTCTGCCTTTGAACTTGTTTCAATAACAGTCTCCCCTCAATACTGTTTTATCGTCATTAGCTAAGCCTGGCAAACTACTGCCTTTGGTTTCATTCAGTCAGGAAAAAAACAGTGGAATCAACATACAAATGATAACAGAGCTGGGTAAGATGTGTCTTTGTCCTCAACCGCACTGATTCTCTGCGGCCTCTTCCATCGGCTTTGCCTTGATTTCTGTGGCTGCAGACGAGGCCTGCTCCCATGGCATCACTTTGAACACATTTTTTATTCTTGGTTCTGGTTGAAATTGACTGTCTTGTTTTGGACTTTTTTTTTTTATGATTTTTTTCCTCCCAGCCCCCCACCCCCCCTCTCCTCCCCTCTTCTCTGTGAGCATCGCTAGGCCTTTGATCATGCTAGTCTGTCCTTGTGGCTGCTTCCATAGCATCTCCCTGCAGTTCATTTCTGGAGCCCAGTCTCGTGTTCATCAGACGCCTGTCTGAGAGACTGACGTTTCTCTTCCACAGCTCACAGGAAGTCTGGGAAGAAATCAAATTCAAAAAAAAAAAAAAAGAAAGAAAAAAAGAAAAGCCCTCCAGATAAAACCTTCCTTTAAGCTGTTTATTTTTATTTCTTTTTTTTTGGTGCTGGTCCTAATCTCTGAAGCATACATATTGAAGAGAGGTGAAACAAAGCCCTGTGTGAAGACAAAACAGAAGTGGATTTCAGCCCCTCTCCTCCAAAAACTGGCTACTATAGAAAATACCCACTAATACTCACTGCTGGTGCAGCTAAACTAAATACTCTCAAATATTCACTGCTGTTGTAATTAAATACCCTCAAATACCCCACTGCCACTGTTCAGGTTAAACTAAATCCCCCTCAGTCAGTGCAGATTTTTTTTTTTTTTGCATTTTTTTTTCTTTGCCAGTATTGCAGAATATTTGTTTCTTGTGTTTGTGATCTTATATCATATGTACCTGTTGTCATAGTAAGAGACATAAACAACTGGATTTTGTTGACTGGAGTAGCAATCATTCCTCACTGATTATGAATTTCATAACTATTTACACTTACGGTATATTTACTCTTATGGTACATTTACACTTATGGTATATTCCATAGTTTAAGCATTTAGTTTTAGCAGAATATTAATTCATGTTTTCCTTTCATGGTACATACTTTTCAGGTTTAGAAGTTCCAGATATTATCTTCATTTAAAAAAAAATTTGTTCCTGAAAATGGTTGTTATTTCAAACTGCATGACGTCTGAAGTGCATGGTTGTTTATTTTCATGGTTGTTTATTTTCATGGTTGTTTATTTTCTGTTCACTGTTTATTCCATCATTATTTTCATCATTATTATCAACATGAGCACAAACATATAGATTATTCAGGCAGGTATTAATGACTGTGATTAGGATATTTAAAGTATGCATTTAAAGTTAACTGAACTTCCTCTGTTGGAAAATCTTTGGCTGTGACTGAAGATATTTGCGGTGAACTCTTTGTCAAGTCAGGAGAGTACGGTGTTTTTTTTTTTTGCGTCGGTGTTAATGATGCTTCTCTGTGCTACAGTGAATGACTCAAACGTTCAGTTCCTGGACCAAGACGATGACGATGACCCAGATACCGAGCTGTACCTGACCCAGCCGTTCGCCTGCGGCACCGCGTTCGCTGTCAGTGTGCTGGACTCCCTCATGAGCGCCGTAAGTTGAACAGAGCGCACCCACAAATATGTCACTTACTAAGAACTAGAACAGCTCCTCCCACTCAGATATACAGTAACGCGCGATGACAGCAACTTTTTCGTTCGTCCAAACGTCTTACTGCCGTAGTTTAACCAGCATGTTAATTACCTGTTACGTCTGTGCAACTTATACATTTGTATGCGGTCAAGTACAGTCATGGTAAAGGTGGCATTTCTTGGAGTTAATAATAAAAAACATTATTTCTAATGTGGAAAATGTACTGTACTTGAAGTTAAGGAGGGAAAAAGTTGATAAATGTCAGGTATTAAATTATAATCAAACTATTGGCCTATTTTGCCTTTTATTTATTATGGAATAGAAAATAAGAGTAATTGTAAAAAATGAGCGTAATTTTTCAGTCTATGACTTTTACTGCGATTATGCAGTGTTTTGCATTGTCAGCGAGGTTTGTGTGTGTACTTTTTTAAATAGCTTAATGATAGAGTGAACAAAGTACCCTGTCAGAAGCTTTAGTGCAGTTACATTTTTCTCACATCATGGGGTGTTATGCAAAATTACGCAAAGGTGTCTGGTGATCTGCGGAATCTAGTCCCCTCAAACAGTGCACAGGAAGTGAGCAGAGCCTCAGTCTCAGTGCTGCTTAGATGTAGGACTCCAGTGTTACTGGTAGGCAGAGGTTCATAAATGAAACGCCACATTGATCAGACAGTACTGTCAGCTGCAGTGACATCAAAAGAAAAGTTGTTGCCAAGACTCCTCATATAATGTGTCATGAAATGAACTTTCAAGAGGCTTATTAGATCTTTTAACAAGGTAAGCGCTTGACTTCTCTTTAATGGCATGCCCTGACGCACAAGGTGGGTTCCTATGAGGTCCAAAAGCTTTAATCTCCAAACAATGTCATCTTGGTTAGAGGGAGAGAGGTTTTTTCCCTCTCCTTTCTTTATTTTCCCTCTTACCTATGACCACTGCAACCCTCCTTATCCGCATGATGGCTTAATTCCAGCCCCTTTCACTTTGAGTGAAGTTAGAACAAAGCAGTCTTCAAGTGCGTTGCACTCTGGACAAAGGTGAAGCTGGCTAATAGACAGGTCTCATCCATCATTCAGTTGAATGGTGCTGTCAGGAGTCTGGAGAGGTGTCATTCGGACGCACAGTCCGAATCCCACATCCCTCTGCCACTCAGGCCAGCGCCTGACACACACACACACACACACACACACACAAACACAGAATAAAGGGATCTGGCTCTGGCAACAATACACAGTCAGCAACATGCAATCATGTAGAGGAGTGGAAGGGTGTCAGCTCTGTACTGTAATAACAAGGTGACAAAGCTCGGGATCTTCTGTATTGATTTACTTTTCTTTACTAAGACTTTCATTTTTTTAATATATTGATTACGATGTAACAAGAATTGCATTTCTGCAGATGTACATTTAAATGTGAGAACCCACCCGCAGACTGCAATCTGAGCTACATAAAGATAATTAGATCTAGTAATGATAATTGATATAAGTGAGGTCTTCTGGTAATACCATGTGTGAAACGCTCTCCTGGTAAGCATGGCTGGTGATATCAAATGAATGTTGTAGAAAAACAACAACAACAACAGCTGGCTTAATTGTGTTCCTGTGTCTCTTCCCGTCTCGGGGAGTTCGATGTGAAGCGACAGCTCGTGGTCTAGATAACAGGAGTCAGGATGGCTCCAGAACCCTCGCTGTCTCCTGCCGTGCCTCTAATGGCTGCTCCTGTCCGTTTGGGGGGGGGGGGGGGGGGGGGGGGGCGGGGGGGGGGGGGGGGGGGGGGGGGGGGGGGGGGGGGGGGGGGGGGGGG
>JAOYMR010000008.1:8886454-8911371 GCA_025802075.1 Tenebrosternarchus preto
CTGTCTCCTGCCGGGCCTCTAATGGCTGCTCCTGTCCGTTTCCCCCCCCCCCCCCCCCACACACACCCCTCCCCCTTATCTCGGCAGACGTACTTCAACGACAACATCCTGACGCTGATCCGGACGTTGGTGACGGGAGGGGCCACGCCGGAGCTGGAGGCCCTGTTGGCGGAGGAGAACGCTCTGCGCGGGGGCTACAGCACTCCACAGACGCTGGCTAACAGGGACAGGTGCCGCGTGGCCCAGCTGGCCCTCTACGACGGGCCCTTCGCAGACTTGGGGGTAAGTGGGCGCTTAAGGGGAGCTGACACGTTTTGTCACTCCTCAGCGCATCCAGCACCTCCACCGCTCGCTAATGCAAACTGAACCTGCCGCGGAGGGGGGGCCCAGGCGCCGGGGGGGCGTGGCTGGGTGCACAGGGGTGGGGCGATTGGGTGGAATCATAGAACTGTCTCAAACTATCCTGTGTATTTTTTCATGCATTATCAGGCTTCATACCAGTGTTCCATATTTTTAAGTCACTGTCAGAATAGTGATTGGGTCACACAGTGACAATTCAGAGGACATTTTTGTGGTTTACCAACTCCAAGCTGTGTTTTTTTTTTATCTGTATATATGTATTTCTTTCTTTCCTTTTTTAATTACCTTTTTTTCTTCTATTTCTTGCAGGATGGTGGTTGCTATGGGGATTTATTTTGTAAAGCATTAAAAACCTACAACATGCTGTGCTTTGGGATTTATAGATTAAGAGATGCACACTTAAGCACACCGAGCCAGTGCACGAAAAGGTGAGCTCTGTACTCCAGGCCCTGGTCTTCCACTATCCACTTCTCCCTCATGTGTGTCATCTGTTCATATTCTAACATGTTCATTTATTCAATATATATTGCCTGGTATGAGGGTTGTGTTCATGTACAGTATTGCGCACATATATATATATATATATATATATATTTTATTTATTTATTTATTTATTTATTTTTTTTGCTAGATTAGGCCCTGAAAAGATATAATGGCCATTTTACTGAAATCCAGTGTGCTAATACCTCCACAGATATGTCATCACCAATCCACCGTATGAGTTCGAGCTGGTCCCCACAGACCTGATCTTCTGCCTGATGCAGTTCGACCACAACGCAGGCCAGTCTCGCACCAACCTGTCCCACTCGTCTCATTCCTCCCACTCGTCCAGCAAGAAGAGCTCTTCAGTCCACTCCATCACCACCACCAACCGGCAGAACCGCAGCAGCAAAGGTCGCGAGGCACGGGACAAACACAAGTGAGATGCCTCCCCACCCTCAACCCCACCCTCCTAGGCCCCTTTGCACCGTGCGTGTTTCTTGTGTGTGTGTGTGTGTGTGTGCTTCTCGTCGTCTGAGCGTATGTCATACAGAAGGGAATATGCGTGTTTTGTTGGTGGTGTTTGTTTTGTTGGTGAGTTCGCTGTGTGCTCATGTGCATGAGACTCTTGCTCTCACGTTGGATTCATCGCTTATGTCCACCACACCTTTAACTCAGAGCCATAGCAGCATCGGTCTGCATGTGGCTCTTCCATTATTATGATGCAACCAATCAGCATTTTGCTTTTCCAAAACAAGGTTATAAAACAACATCTTTCTTTAAAGTATAGGAAATAACTTTTCTCTTCAGTCTTGGTAGATTTTAGATTTATCTAAAATAAATCTATTTGTCTTGATGTTTTTAGTATGTGTATGGTTATGTGTTTTATCCACTAATATTTGTATATAAAATATATACAAATATTTATTTTGTGGTGTGTTTGGGTTCTCTGAGTGATAGAGATTTATATGACTATATATCTTTTCTGACATGGCCTAAGTCTTTATATCCAATCAGAACAGAGGAGAACTTTCATTTTCTTTGTGGGTGGGGCCTCATTTCCATTTGTGTCTCTGTGAACTGCATGTTCATGTTTTACTCTGTGTTGCTTTACTTTTTCACCTGTTTTTGGTAATTTTGAATTTGTTAGTTGGGGTGTAGAGATGATACAATGTCACAACATTACGGTTCCACTACATCCTGAGATCCTTGCAGATGCAGGAGCTCTACTGGTTCTTTAATTAAATCAAGTCAAATGAATGAATGGATATTCAAAAACAAGATTTTTACAGGTCTGTTTGGAAAGACCATCCCTTCTAAAAAGCCTGCAACTGCAAGGTATTACAGAAAGTTGTTAAAATTTAGATTTTTAGAAACGGGAGTATCTAACTATTGTCCCTTTAGAAACGGGAGTATCTAACTATTGTCTCTTTAGAAACGGGAGTATATAACTATTGTCCCTATAGAAATGGGAGTATATAACTATTGTCCCTTTAGTAAGAAAATGTAGGGTACATAAATGACATAATGACAACTAGTCTTACATATTATGTCTTTACAGATAATTTTGGATTTAAACAGTTAATTATGCAATACTATGTAATGAGACAGCCAGTAGTAGTAGTAGTATTTACATTTTCATATATCAAAAATATATATAATTTACAGACTTTATCTATCATTAGAATACATATACAATTACAGTCTGTAATTCATGTGTCTGAATATTTCACAAAATGCGATCCTACAGTAAAATAGACATTAAATACACTTGTAGTTAAATGAAGGCCCTAATGATAGGGGACTGTTTTAAAAAAAAAATCCCTACCCTAGTTTGACTGAAAGTGCCTTTTTTTCTCTCAAAAATGTGAATCTTTCTAAACATTTTCTTTCTACATCTAAACGTCACGTAAAGGACCTGGTCATGTCAGTAAGCTTTGTTTTTAGACATGTTACTTGCCTTAAAAAAAAATGTAAAACTTACTTAGGACTACTTCTTTTTCTAAAGTGCAACAAGGATGAATAGAATGAGCCAAGGTATGCAAGTTAATGATTATGCATGATATTAGCGCCTGTTGTGAGATATTTGAATCGTAACCGTCCTTGTGGAGCTCTGGTGTGAGGGGGAAGTTTCCCAGGAGGTCATGCCTACATTGTCACTCTTGCTTTCCGGTAAAAAAGCAAAAATGGCTGCTGCTACTGCCTAACTCCTGTCATGCTTAGGATCATCCAAGCATTTGCATGTGCTTGATCACCCTCCTCTAGCTTCTTAACTCTATACCTGAGTTCATCTGATCAGTTTCTCTGGACACCCCACCTCTTATTTGTTGGATTTTCTCTTCATGTACGTATCATTAGGTTCGGCAGACGGATTGCATTGTGTGAGAGGTCCGTGTGTTTGCACATTATTCTTATGCATCAATCTAATGATTCATTAACTCCAAATTGTCCATGTGGATCGATGGAAATGGGGTCGGTACTCCAGATTGAGTGCTTTTCCCCTCTTCACATAACTGAAGTTCAAGTTGCTCAACTCTAAGTTGAGGATTTGTCCAATCAGAACCTCCTCCCTATTCAAGGAAGGTTGACAGCTAAATGTCCTCTTGGCAGAAGCCTCATCAAAATGTAAGCAAGGGAAACATGATGAGAAGCCCAGTCCTTCTGAAATTGGTTCCCTTAACTCTTGCTGTGCCGGAGGATGGCTCAGGGCGATATAAGTGCCAGTATCAGTAGTGAACTCGGGGGAATAGAGCGAGGTGGCTGACTCCTTGCACCACCGCAGGCTTAGCTGCACTCACATCAAACGCACGCGCTCTGACACTCCAGCCTGCAGGCCTCTGCCGGCTGACACGCCGCGCTCGGCAGCAACTTTCACGTTGGAGTCGGAGCTGGGAATGTCGCAGTGCTCGGAAATGACACTGCCTGTGGGAACTTGAGCGGGATGAGGACAGAAATCCACCCCACGTGTGGCTCAAGTCCTCCGTAATTTGGCACGCTGCGTCTCATTCCGCAGTGGCGGACCTCCGAGGGGGCTTGACCCCCCCATTGTGATAATGAACATAAAAACCACAGCATGACGTATCCCATTACTTTAGTTTAGAGTATGTCCCTTGTGTTTAGAGGCTGTGACTACTGCTTTTACATACATTTTGCTGTCTCATAAAGAGAGAACGATAGCATTACTGGACACCCACAACCTGTAGTTTCACCCTGTGGTTTGCTGACTGTCATTTATCTTCTGTAGATAGAAAGAAGGGTTTTTTGTTAAACAGAGAACTGGGATCAGTTGTGCAAGCTTTTTTTTTTTTTTTTTTTTTTTTTTACTAATGCTGTCCTTTCCTGTTCTGTCTCCTGCCTCCCTTGTGCCTGGCTGTCTCACAGAAAAGAAATGGTTTACAGATGAACCGCAAAACGCCTACCCAAGGAACATTCAAATCAAGCCTATGAGCACTCACATGGCCAATCAAGTCAATCAGTACAAATCCACTAGCAGCCTGATTCCACCTATCAGAGAAGTCGAAGATGAATGCTAAAGGCCTGGCCTTTGATGACGGGGAGGAAGTTGGAACATCCTGTCATGAAAAGATGGGTGGTGATGGTGATGATGATGAAGATTCACTGTACTTCCCTTGCACCACAGCCCAAGGGTTTTGATGTGATCATGAAAACTGGAAGGGACCCTCCTATGTGTATACCTTTAATGTTACTTCCATGTTTTTGGAAACATTTAATTTATAAATGTATACATAGTGATGTATAAAGACAATCAATTAAGGATTGTACAGCCCCCTAGCACTTTTTGAAATTATGTTAAAACAGAAAAAAAAAAGTACTTCCTGTAATTCTTTGCAATATTTCATGTCTGTTGTGACCTGACTCTGTGCAGAAGGGTTTGTGTTATGGAGGATGAGGGTCACAGTCATTACGCTCATCCCATCCTAACATTACCCAAAGAACCTCATCCGAAACGTCAGAGAAAGTCCCACTAGTTGAGTTTCACACATTTTTCATCTGCTTCTTTTTTGCACTAAACATAATCAAGTTACTGTGGAATAACTTGAGACATCAAATATTGCTCTGGGTCTACTGTCTTTACACTGAGTAGTAAGGGGACGTGCTGGCTGAAAGGCCCCGCCCACAGAGACAGGGGTGCAGGGGCCTCAGTTCCACAGGCTGGAGGCCAAGGGCCATTCATTTGACCGAGTATTGTGCACAACATGGACATATAGAAAGGGAACGGGATATCATTTCCATCCATATGCACCTTCCAGTTCACCTTATATGGGAATTTGCCATATTCATGTTATAATGCGAAAGGTTGTCCCCAGCTTAGTCCTAAAAATTGGCAATACATTTTGAGGATATGCACTACTTTGGTTGACGTCTTTCCATCATGTTTGACTGCTGCTGTTGCTGTGGTTGGAAATCTGTGTGATTATTGCTCATAATGTGTTTGTTTGGAAGAGGTACTGGAAACAATTGCAGGTTCGTGCCTGTGGATCTTTTATTCATGTAAAATGACTGAAATACACACTGCACTCATGTGTTGATAATCCTACTATGATTGAGCTTTCAAATCATATTTAACATTTGCTCCCACTGGAACTAAAAACAGCACTGCTCCAAACGCTGATACGTGTAGAGATGAAAATGCCACATATTGCAAAAAGTGGGCTCCCATGGTTCCTCCATCAGAGTGCAGTCACTGCCTGAAACACGGCTGGGCACAGAGGCAGAAATGTGTGCTTGGATGTTCTCTGTGACCAGCAATGGTGCCTGAAGTAGAGAGAAGTAGATAGATACACAAACCAAGCTCAATCATAGTTGTCAATTATCACAAAAAACCAAACAAAAAACCCCCCCACGAACCATGAAAATTCAATGTGTTGCTCTGGTACTTGACCGGACAGAATTAATGACAATATGACTGGAATGGGTGTGTAACCTTTATGTTAAGTGGGAGGTACACAAATACATATGATAAGCAGATGATAAGCAGAATTTTGAACTTTGCTTCAAATATTCTGTCAAATTTATACATACTGTACGTACATACTTATTTTTTATCCATATGAGCGTAATCATTTTGTACTTATTTTTATACATATCAAAGAACTTTATTTCTAAAATTAGCTTAATTGCATCTTATCAAGATTACGGTACATACCAGTTCACTTTGGTGTTCATTTTCCCCTTGGCAACAGAACATATCACACTGCTTTAATAAGCTCAAGCTAAATGTCTATTTTGTGTTATAGGAGACGAACTGAGTCAAAAAGGTATAACCTCAGATATCCATTTGTTTTTTTTCTTGGAACGTACGTTGACACCTGATACATGGGCTGCTTTGAAGGATTGCTTTGTAGCTAAATGAATAAAAAAAAAAATTAGTATGTTACATTTTCATTGGCTGATATTTAAATAAATAAATACTGGTACAGTCTTTAGATGTAAAGAAGTTTAAATCCAAGTTAAAAGCAAATGTGAAAGATTGATACAAACTCGGTAGGGTAATTGCTAATGGTTTGTATCTCCTCTTTCTCTCATGTTTGTAGTATTGGTAACGTAACTGTTAATACTGACCTAAATTAGGTCACAGGAAACTGAGGAACATGCTGATGTATTTGCAAGTGCAAACATCTACAATTCACTCAAAATTACATTTAAAATGGCACAGTATATCCTCAGTCAGCATTGAACAAATAGCCATATGATTATAGACATAAGGGGAAAAAAAGACACAGACAAAATTATATCCACTGAGGTAAAAACAGATGTAGTGTTGAAGTATGTTGTGTAAGTTCTGCCCATGACAGGCCCCATATTATTTTCTGAAGAAAAAGGATCTCAGCTTTAATGTTTGTCTTCTGGATGTAGGATGATATTACTGCAGCCAACTAGGCTTGGTCCTGGAGTGATTTTCTGAATTGTGAATACATTTGATGTTACATTTTGTAGCAAGTAGATTTCTTTAAAAAAAAAATGTGAGTAAAATGTATGTAAAATTGGATTGTCAATGACACACTTGCTAGCCTGAAAAATGAATTCTAATCTAAAATCAATCATGAATTGCTATCCGTGGATAGTTGGAGTCAAAAGTTAATTTTATTTCTTTTTTTCATCGATGATTTGTCTATGTAAGATCCTTTTCCTGTAATGAAACTCCAGCAGTACATTACAAAGAAAAGCTGAAGAATATTGGTGAAAGCAGGTTTAATGACAGCACTTGAAAGGTTAGTAGGAGTTTCAGAGTATCTTTGAATACACAATTATATGTGAATGATGTCAGTTTACATTCCATGTCAGTTTTTAAGTAATTTTATGTTGCATAATAGTCATTTGCTCTAAACAGTCATTAATTTGTTTACAATATTTGTAAATTAGACTAACATGAACATAATATCAATAAAAGACAAAGCAGGATTACACATATAAGAGAAAAGCAATCAATATGAATTGTTTTAGTTGTTTTAGTACTTGAGATGTTTTTTTTTTCTCTCTTCACCCCTAAACTCCATCCACAAAGTGATCAGCAATGGTTGCTGCTTAGATCAACATTCTTCTCTAGAGCAACAAGAGTCCCGTCAGTACCATACAGTCCGTTTGTACCTAATGGAAGGGGAAAACATATTGTCTACATGTGAGTCTGTCTGAAGTGCCACGGTGCTGTGTCTCCTAAGTAGCATAATTCAGTCATGTGGTAAAAACAGGCCGATGAATTTGGTGCATAGCGGCATCCGACACTGACATGGAGAACATCCAAGCCGTCCAAGCCTCCATGCCAGTGCTGTGCCAGGCAGTGGTCAGACTGAGGAGGAACCCTGCAAGACCCACTACAGCGAAAAGTGGCATCTATATTGGCAAACAGGTGCACAGATGCACAGGCCAACTGTAGAACTCAGAAGGCGTTAAAGCAAATCACGCAAAAACATTCATGCACTGGGGCTGATGAAGTAACACTGACTGAACCATGCAGGAGCAGCACTCAGTTTTGTTTTGTTTTGTAGGCATGATCACCTTGTCTATTTGTTCAAAAGTATTTTAGTCAAATTATATCAGCTTTAAGTACAAACTTACTAATAAATGTCATATAGCAACTGTCATCTTGCAAAAGTCTGACAATTTTATTCTAATGTAAAGATTGGGTACCACTAAAATGTTAGGAATACAATAAAAAATATGAGGGAATTAAGTCTTAACAAGCTGAAATTCCATCATTTTTTTTCATTTAAAAATACAGGACATTCAATTTATATTTAATTATTGGCATATTCATTACAGGAAAAAGGAATTTATCATAGCAGATTTAATTGTTTGAACTGTTTTAGCTAATGGATAAATGAAGACATTGCTGGTGCTGAGTTGATCTACCTGGACTCTGTCAAATATAACCTGCTGATAAATATACTGTCTTGTACAAAAAGTTTGTACATAAATTGTACATGTTTCTTTTTGTATTTTCTCAAATTAAAATGGATGTATTTGTGTTCTAAATGGTGATTTAGTTATTTGTTTTTGTTTTTTTCAATGCATTGTTGTGGTTTGTAATGAGAGCAAACAATACACCAAAAAGACCTCAATGACCAACACCTACTTAAGCAAAAATAAAAAGTAGTAAAATCAGTTTAAATCAAAAATAACTAACCATGAAACTCAGACTTCAGTTTACTTGTGTACTAGAGTACACGTGTTCTAGTCTAGGACGTATGTATGAGAGCGTGTATGTATATATATATATATATATATATATATATATAAATAAAAATTTTGGAAACCTTGTATATCATCCATCCATCCATCCATCCCTCCATTTATCTATCTATCTATTTATCCATCCATCCATCCATCAGCAGCTCTACTACAAGCCTAAAAATACACAGTACACCATGTAGGAAGGTACGTCTAATACTGAGTGTGACCTCCACGCGCACATTCCTGTGTTTGGCTATGTGATGGGTAAGGCCTCTGATTTACATGGAGGCACCGCTGATACATATGAATAGTTCTATGAAATACCATAGATAATGAAATGTGAAACAGGCAAACACATAGGGAGAGTTCATGCTTTTATTTTCATACAGTAATGTACACACAATAAATCTATACACGTCAAAGTGTTTTTGGTTGGATGTTGCAGATCAGTCTTGACTGCACAAAAACAATTGATTGAAAAGAAAAGAAAAAATGCCTGTTTGTTTCGGTGTACATGAATCCAATTATAAAACAGGGTCTAAACTGGAAAGAGAAGCACAATGTCAGACCTAAAATCCGAAAAGATTTTCCACAATGTTTTCAAACCTTAATTAACATTTAAAGCAAATACTGTTTTCACCAAGTACTGCATTTTGAAATCAGTGTTATTGATGAAAACATGGCTATTCTAACTATTTAAAACAAACATGCTAAAACTTTCCCCATATGTTTGAGCATAACATTTTGAACTCTTGAATTTCTTGTTTTATTGCTTATGGTTATCAAAGGTAACAGTAGTTCTGAAAGTGAATGGAAATCTGACCTTTACCACTGGCAGTGAGGTACAGTGTAGCTACATGCAGCACAGCTTCAGGGTGAGATTTGAGCTTGACCCTCCAACAAGCTAAAACAAAGAAAGGTGGAAGTAGAACAGATGTTGGTTGCGCTGCTGAGTTGTAGCCTGATAAGGGTGGCACCCAGCCGGCTTAAATTGATGGCTTGTTAGTAAGGACTGGCCCCTTGTGAGATGTTTTCAAAATGATTGATTTACGATAAAGTGGCTCCCTCTGTGTGCACCAGGCAGAACTGATTCAGATCGATTTCAGTGAAATTGATTGATCAGCCATTTAACTTGGCAGTGTGTTTACCAAAAGAAACCATGCAAGACTCATTCTTCCAGTCTCTCATAATAAAGCACTTTAAACTACCAGCTCGACATCAACAAGAAGATATTTCAAAAGCATAGTTTTATTAGGTTTACTGAACACAGATCTAACAGACCATATTAAATGTTTTATTACGTTATTAGTATGGCTTACTGGAATATTTTGGATAATGTATTTTATACAATGTGTTTAACAATGCAGTAAGGTGTTATACTGCTAGCAATTTGTCACAAGAAATTCATGGTGAGAAATGGGAGTGGAATATTCTAAGAACAAATCTCTCTGTCTGTCGATCGCTCACTGGGAGAATGTCTCCGTATCATGGAGACAAAGCACTCCAGCTCTCAGCCTACAAATCATCTCACAATGGACACTTTATCCTGTCCTCTGGATAATTGTGGTTGAAAACAGCCCTCTACATTCTCACCTTGGGATGAAGTGGCCCCATCATGCTGCTTATTAACGATTTTACACAGTGAGCCACGGCTTCAGGCCTGTCAGCATGCCAATAATATTTACCGTCTGACACATGGGCTCTGGGGGGGGGGGGGGGAGGTGCCGAGGAGGTGGGGGATTGTTGATTACACTGATCCGACTGACAGCACCCTCATCCCCACCCTTTTCTCCACATAACCTCACAGGAGCAGCTTTTGGAAAGACATGTTTGTGGCTGTAACCCAAACCCTGGCTGAGTGTTCTGACTTCAGGTCAGACATGAGCACAAGATACTGATAGTCAAATCCAAGACTGTATGCAAGCCAGGAAATGTGTTTTAAATCATTTATCTCTAGCAGGGTGATGATATCAGGGGAAGACGATGGCTCTCCTGCATGAACACAACAGGCATCTGAGTCGCCATTACGGGCCATTTGGCAAATCAATAAACTCTGAAATCAAAAACAATTTTCTATGTGGTTTGTCAGCAGAGCAAATGAAACTGAGAAATGTCTGATATTGACTTCTTAACAAATCGATGCATGGAGCTCTTGACAGGATTTGTTATTAACACGACAACTTTCAGAATTAATTATAACTCCATTTTTTTCTATGGTTGAAATCTAAATGTTTAAGCCCTCTATTTATATAGGAGTCAAAACATCATTCTAAAAAGTAAACAGGACTGGGAAGCCCCGTACAGACACGGAGTAGCTGTCACTGTGGCAACAGCGTGAGCCCGTGGCTACGGCGACCCTTTGGAGTCACATTCGACATCGTCCACGGCAACCCTCCAGGGCCTCGGCTCTGTTGTGATAATAGTTTCCATGACGATGCGGCACACTTGGTGCATCGGTGCCAGCCCAGATAAACAGTGATCCTTTACAAAAACAAGAAGGTCATTACAGCAGCTTGTCAAATCAATGCTGCGAGTGTCCCGGCTGATTAAGCCATCCCCTCTCAGCTCTGACACCGTGTCAATAGTGCCGGGGCCGTCTGAGCGCGCTCAGATGATTGGAGTGAAATGCCCATCAGTCAGAGAGCTGAGCCAGACTAATGATTCCCTGTGCTGCCTATTAGAGCTACATGACAACTCAATCCTCCTCTCCACCACAGAGAGAGGGAGAGGGATAGAGAGAATGACCTTGTTGCATCGTTTGCGGCTGAATTAAATTGGCAAGAGCACTTAATCTTTACCTGAGACGATTAACAGAATTAAAGAGGGACAAAAAAGACACGGAGGTTCGGTTGTTTTCTTGTCTTCACCCTCTATTTGTAAATCCTTTTCCTGTTCACTCACTTCAAAAGACATGATCTTTCATCAAAGTGGGAAAAAAAAACCCCCACCCCCGATCAGCTCCTCTCCAGTAAGCCTACCTAATGCAGAATACTCGCAGACAGCTTCTCATTGCCTCTGGGTGCACAAAGCAGGCCAGGCCTGTGGGGAAAGCTGCAGAAAGCTTCATTCCATCGACTTATCCGTTTTGTCAGCAGGGGCTCATCCCTCTGTGCCCTGCTGCTGATGCAGATGTTAAGCCGGAGGAGTCCACTGGCACGCTGGATAAAAAAAAAAAATATATATATATAATAATAAAGAACCAAATCTGTGCTATCAACTGGCATCACACTGCATTACCCACTCCAGCTAGGGAACTGCCTAATTACTTAGTATTAATGGACCCCACTTTAAAGTTGCTAATCTTGATTTACTTTTCATCAGAGAAGGAAACTCAGCCAGACTACGGAGACAAAACTCAATCGTCCCATAAGGCCTAGGTCCACTACAGTGAACATGCTGCAGTAGTTTGCTGTTGGGCTTGAGAACATTTCCTTTCGGTTTCTCATGTCATTCCTTTCCACTGGACAATGACAAATTGTTCTGGTTTTTGTATTTAATAATAGTGACTATCAGTTCTAATAGTTCTACTATTGCCTCAGTTACAAACAGATCTACGAAAGCAATAAATAAATGAATCAGAATAGCATTTTGATTAGAATCACACAATGTTAGCATGCAATTCATGTAAAATTTAAGCTCAAGTAACTGCAAGGTGTTATTCTTATATTCATTTGCTTGGAGAATAATTGTTTTCACTGCTTACTCAACACATCTTGAAAATGGCACTGATTTGAAAACCACTTTTTAATATCCACATAATTCAGGTTATGGAAATTCCACACATATAGTTTGTAGATTTGGAAAGATTTGTGGAAAAGTGGTATTCATATAATTTTACACCAAAATAAGTGCATTTTTAACAACAGACAAATCCTCATGCTTTTGCAGTTCTTAGTCAATATAGACATCTTTTTATTTTTCTCTGCAAGATAATGTTTTAACAAATTAATTTTACAAAACCTAAAAAAACCCATAAGACACAAAAAAGCCTCTGAGCAAAACTACTTCAGTTTAACAAAAACAATTTCATTTTAAAAGCGGAAACACCTGATTAGACCGTACAGAAGATTTGTTGAAACAGAACATTTCTCCATCTCATTAATAAAAACCCAGAGAAATTCACAAACAACTTAACATGGAAGGAACCTACATGGCTTGTCCACTGAAATTTCACATTCATTTCTTTATATGCATCAACTGCCTTTTATTATTCATTAGCGTTAGCAGACGGAATGGAGCACGCTCATCCTGGACAAGGTCTTTCACACATAACTATACAACCTTTAGCTAGAAATGTCGACTCCTGTGCTGTAAGCTGCATTTCAGCTGCTTCACATGACTCATGACTCGAGGGTTTCAAGGATTTCATTTGGAAGTCGGCTATACCCTGGGAGATCGTTTTCAACTGTCCCAACGATCGCTCTGTTTTTAAAGATAGCAGCACACCACATCTCGCTCACCTTTGTTACACCAGTAGATACTGCTGAATGCCAAACTGCAGATCGCCCATATGTCATTTCCTTAAGACAAGGCCAGGCCCTCTCTTTCCTCCAGCCACACATCACATGGGAGAACCATATAGAGCGAGAAGGAGAGAGAGAGAGCGGCAGAGACCCACTCACAACTGATGAGCTCTCTGATTGACACTGCTGTATTTAACCCAGTATTCAAAAGTTGGATCAAAGACACAGTGTGCACACAGGATGATTTTAATTGTGACATCAGGTTCTAGCCGGCAGGAAGACTGCAGCATATTAATAGAAACTGTATCAAGCTCTATAGAGATCCTCCTGTATGCTTACTGCTAGTGCATTAGTATTCCTTCTAGACTGGCTATAAAAATGTGGAAATGCCAATATATTTGAACTGTCTTACAGAAGGTTTGATTGTAAAGTATATCAAACCAAAGCTGTGGGATAAATTAATTACAGCACTGAAAATAGGCAAAATGTAATAAAAAAAATGGAGAAATGTATGAAGACAGATTAAATTCATATATTAGGAATTTATTAAAGCATACAGCACCAGCTGTAAAATCACTATATGAAGTCCTTACATATAATTATTTCTATGTAACCAGAGTTTACCAAAGGCAAATAGATGTAGGATGTTAAAAAGGCAGGACAGAATATGCTAGCAAATATCAGAGGTTATTAGTAATGATGATGGACTACGTTGGTTTATATTTTACAATCTCAATCACCCCAGCCTTCATGGTTACTGTACTACAACAATCACATGTAAACTCATTGTAAATTGTGCAAATATTAGGAAACTTGGCCCTCGAAGTCTAGTGAAATATGGAAATCTACGACAGTAATTATCACTAGGCTGTGTTGCTAGCCTGAGGCAGCTAGCTAAAAGATCGTTTATCTGTTGGCTTCCAGAAGCAGAAAACCCCACTTTTACTGTATTACAAATAATGGCCATAACACCATGTGCTAGCCAGCTGAGTTTTACTTCACCTTCAAGTTGTAAAGCTGATTTACAGAGATGTGTTATTATTTAGCATAATTCATCTCTCTGTCAGTCGCACACTGGAGGTTAATAGAAATGCCAGCATGTTCACTGATTTACTTAGTAAAATGTTCATCCCAAGGTTGGCCTGAATGATTGGAGACTGAGCGAGGAAGAGGAATTCATGTATTATGTAGACAAAGCTGATGTGACCTTGAGCTATCACAGGCTGCATGATATATCAAAGCTGTCGCCATCTTTCCCCTGGCTGAAAATACATCTGATGCATTTAACAGTGTTTTACACAACATTACTGATGCTTTGCATGAGCTGAGCTCATTTTATTTGGTCATCCATTTCAAAAGAGCAGCTTAACGACATCGGACACAAAACCGTTTACGACACGGGGCTGTCCAGTTCAGCTCAGACACACAATTATTAATCACACAGCCATTGATACAGATAGAAATGAGCGTTCCTCTGCCATTTGTTATGTGCTCAGAAAACCATTAATAGCACAAAGAAATCGCCGCAATCCCATTTTTACCGAAGATATATTGCTAGCTTTTGTGCCTCCATGCCAAACACTGTGTATAGTGAGAAAGTGAAAACCAAGTGCTCCTTTGAAGGCGTCTCTAAACATGGTGAACAGGAACATAAGCTTCCAAACACGGTCTTTAGTGCGCGCTTCTCTGGAGCACAAGGCAGAGGTCTCGTGTTGGCCTTACAAGACTACTGGATGTTAAATCTTGTATCAAACCATGTATTCTGGGAGAGGACTGCCTTGAGCTCACAGGTGAAGTACATGAGAAACAATATTTTCCCACAGAGAAAGATGGGCAGCGAATCAATATTCTGCCTGTTAGTAAAGCTTTGGCAACCTTTAAAATATCAAGTGAAATTGATTTATTCAACACTGTCTATATTCTCAAATTATATTAGTCTTAGGTCTTATCTAGGGCCTACTCCTGACATTTTATAACTGCATTCTTCCTAATGGTGTCTATATATATATATATATATATACATATATATATACACACACACACACACACACACAAACGTGTGTGTGTGCGCATGTACAGATTATTGTCTGTGGCTTGTGTTACTCTAATCTGTGCCCTTAAACGAATACTTAAAAGATAGGCCATATTGTGGTGCAGTGTTTAAAGGGGAATAATTAGGTGAGACATTATGGCAGTACTTGCTGATGGAGGAAATGATAAGGGAACACTATTCCCTTTTTAAAGCACAAAGTCCATTCTGATATAATTGGTAGTGGAATTATTTATGACATTAATTGCCACATTATCGACTGCCTGTCAACTTCCATGGCAGTTCGTCCATCTTTCTTACCAGCGAGAGCTAGCTCAGCCTAAAGTAGACTGACAAGCTAATTACACCGTCTTTCCCCCCCAATGACAAATGCTACTCATCTGAAACGGTGCCGGAAATAAGGCTTTTTCTGTGCGCCTGGCCTTTCCTGGGCTGTCTGCCTGGGCTAATGTCTCCGCGTGTCTGCAGTAAAAGATGAGGCTGTGAGCTCGGCGAGAATGAT
Organism: Tenebrosternarchus preto; assembly: GCA_025802075.1. NCBI lineage: Eukaryota > Metazoa > Chordata > Actinopteri > Gymnotiformes > Apteronotidae > Tenebrosternarchus > Tenebrosternarchus preto. The sequence goes on from JAOYMR010000008.1 coordinate 8,902,002, forward strand.
CAGCTCCTCATCTCACCTCTCCCTCATCCAGTTAGCGTGCTATCAGCACACAGCTGTCAATCACTGGTGAGGCAGCATGTGCCCGATTTGCATTTGCCCGTGTCAATCATTCAGAGAGAGGAGCCTAATAACTGATGACTGTGGGCGATTTCCCAGGGTTGCTCTGACAGGCAGCCACACTGGGTGTTGGGATCAGAGCAGGTGAGGAGAGGGCTGCGGTGTGCCGCACTGACAGAGCCCTGGGCTTCCTCTGAATCTCCACTTAGGCCAGCTACGCGGGCCTGCGCCGGAGCAAGGGCTCCCTGAACACACGATCACGGTTCTGTTGTCATCACGCGCTCGTCTTCTAGATGAACGCCCAGCAGCTCTTCCTCCAAGCCACTCCAGGAGTGGTTTGATACCGTTTTGTTTAAAACAAAGTCTGAAATAAAAGAAGGGTGGAGGGAAAAAAAAAAAACCTGAACAAACAAAAGGACAAAGAAAAAAACAACAACAGTGTGGCATCGCGTTCTAATAATCTACAGTTTAGAACACTGCTTGAAAGTCATTCAGTAATTAATCCCCTTTCCTTGTTTCGGTATTTCCTGTTCCGTGAGCACTTTGAGCTCTGTTTGACGATGCAGTCTCCTGCGGGTGACAGAGCAGCCAGGGAGGGACGCGTAAGTGATTTCTCTCCATCCAGCCGGCAGTGTCAGTGTAGACAGGTGCCATAGCTCTCTCTCTCCTCCCGTGCCCCAGGACCGCGCGGCGAGGCTGGAGCTCGTCACTGCCGCAGCGGCTGTACTCCGCCGAGGAACTTTAGCAGGAGCCGCACATCCGCCCGCCCGCCCGCGCGCTCCTCCCCCGGGTCAGAGCCTGAGCGGCGGGCGCGCTCTCCCTTCCGCCGCCCTTAATTAGTCCCCATCATGTGCCCCCCCCTCCCACTTCCTCCTCCACCGAACTACACCCCCCCCCACCCCCACTCACACACAGCACACATGCATGGCAGCATATGTCTACCCTCTGCACTTGTGCCTCTCTCCTAATGCTGTTTATATTTGCGGAGCTGTTGAAGATGAGGCTGTGACGAGGATGGGAAGTGACACTCACCAAATTCGGTATGTCCCCCAGCCAGCTCCGCAGGCTCCACTCCTGTCAATTCAGGCTACATCAGCGGCACTGGCTCAATGGCAGCGTCTCTGACACATGTCACAAAGTTTTAAATGTCTGTTCTTTTCATTGGGATGGCTGGGTGAGCCAGCCTGGGAAGAGATGACATTTTGTGCGGTGAGGAAGGGGGGCTTGTTGTGGCTCCTCTCCCTGCCTCCTCTGGCTGTCACTAGCACTTTCCTGTGAACATATCACAACACGGACAAATAAACCTTGTCATTTAGAAACGCCCGCACTAGTGACCATGCTCTCTGGCAGCACGACAGGAGCAGTATGCAAGCACAGTCTCATAGGACACACACATGCAAACACACACACTCTGTAGAGAGACACAATGTCAGCGTGCTCACACATATCGCACACACACACACACACACACACACACACACAGAGAGAAAGACAAATGTACGCACGCAGACCAACGTACACGCAAGGCACACATACACACAGCGCGTGACCCACAGTCAGGCATCCAATGTACATGAAAACATTTCACCGGGCTATGTGTGACCTTTCCCTGAGAGCAGGCACTCGAGACTGAAGTCCTGCACCCAGCCTTCCCTGTAATCTCCCCCTTCCCGTCCCCAGCCATCCCGCTCTCCGGCCACCAGTTCCAGGACCACCATCTCCGGGGCCACCGGCTGACGAGAGTGTGGCCCCTGCCGTCACTTAGGGAGCACAAAGGCAGAATGCGCTGGAGGAAGGTACACCACACTCATCTTCACTCAGTAATAAGGGACCAAGCTGATCAAAGCACTGTCACAGCAGGACATCACGGAGAGTTGATAAATTGTAAACATGCACAAAGAACAGCAATTCACTCTTTAGCTTTTGAGAAATTTTAATAATTGTCAATAAAAACCAATATATGTTATTTCACAAATCACTAATAAAATAGTTACATTTTTTGTTGTTGTTTTGAGAGTGGGGACTAGCAAATGTAAGTAATTATTATAAATATCATTTTCAATATCTAATATTGAACACTGTTAATAAGTAGCTATAAACATGCAGTATAATCACAAATAGCTAGAAATGATTAGAGATGAGAACTTTTTGTAGCTTAAGGGGGGGGGGTGGTTGGGAGATGATTTCTTGGATTAATAAGTGCAATGCAGTCTATGTTATGTTAGGACACCATTATACACTTGTACAAATGCTAGCTTGCTTCTGCTCTTTGGTTTTGCTTGCACAATTAACCAGTGTCTTGCTACAGAGTTTAACCTTTATAATATGTGAACACAGAAACAACATAATATATATAAAACAATTTGGATAAATATAAAAACATTTTCTAACTTACTGTATCTAATTTACTTTGTGTGAAACCTTTCACCTAAAGTTTTGGCCATCACTTGGGAACCTTGTTTCTGAAAAACAGCAAAAGCTGTTATGGATTTTTTTTTTTCTCCCATAAACAAGAGTTAGAGAGCAAGTCATTAAAATGGTGTGAATAGGTCCAAAAATCACATGAGGAGGCAATCAAAAGTGGAGTAGAGAAAGTTGTTGACTTCTCCCCCCCCCCCCCAGTCCTGCTGCTGTGAGTTTGCTGTCTCTCTCTCCTCTCCTGCACCCAGGCAACGAGAGCAAAGCTCATTACCTCCTACTTCCCTGCTCCTCCAGGCTCCAGCACAGCAAACATCGGCCCCCGCAACACACCAACTTCACACAGCACATACTCCAATGTACACACACACACACACACACACACACACACTCACACGCACGCTCACACACACTCGTGCACACGCGCGCACACACTCACTCGCACACACACACGCACGCACACGCCCACACATACAAACACTTAATATCACTGTACACAAGCACACATAGGGCCACAGCGCAAAAAGCCTGGAAATGACCCTTAACAGCCAAAAAAAAAAAAAAATGTAATTAATGCTAGATAAATTACACAGAATTTTGACAGAAAGGTTTAACAATCTCCGAGCCAACTGTTTGAAGAATTAATCTAAATAATATTTCCAGCAAAGTGCATAAAAGCAGTTAGACATTATCACCAAATGTTGGTAACTTTCTAATGCTTCCTGAAAGAAATGAAAGAAAGGATGAATCACAAATCACAGTATCTAAACTCATGAACATCAGGTGGAGTGAAGATTCGCTCTCATTTTATCAGTGTGTTTAGCTTTAGCTTTGACTTTGAGGGGGGCTCATCCTGTTCGTCTGCGCAGGCTCTCCGCTGACACAGGTGTGACCTTTGACCTGCGGACAGCAGCACTTGGACCAGACCATCCATCATGGAGCAGTGGCTGTCAGCACAGGTACTCGGCTGGGTGTATGTGTGTGTGTGTGTGTGTGTGTGAGAGAGAGAGAGAGAGAGAGAGACTGCAGTGGGATAGGGCTGCTTAAAAGCAATCATGTCAGTGTGAACAGCACTGCTCTGCCAGGTACATAATATTGGGGGAGGGCACAGATGTTTAACATGCATCTGGACATGTGTGTACATATAAAGACATGTAGGAGGACATCTTCATAAAGCCTCTCTCTCTCATGTCCTGCCGCTGTCCTGCTGTCCCGCTGTCTGTCTGTCAGAGCTGGTCATTACGGATGAATCGATTGCCCTCTGAGTTCTTGCCATAGTAGATATAACGACACTTGGCAAACACTCCTGTAAACAGACAAATGAGAAAATACATTACAGTGTTTTGCCTTACTGATCTGATATCAGTCGTATCAGTATCTGGAATTGCATGAGAAGATGAATGGGTCAGTTGGACACCAAATCAATATACCATTCAACTGGGACTATACACATTATATTCTATAACCATAATATGTATTGCTAAATTATTGGTATTGAATCGAAATGTTATTATTCTTACTAAAGGTGATATTTATATGATATTCACATTTAAAGAATGTACTATATTACAAATCCAATTAATAATAATAAATAAATAAATTGCATCACTATGACTGCGAACAAAATGTTGTCATAAAAGTCTAATGCCATTTTGTTTTCATTTTTTGTTATATGTATATATTCCTGTCCAAAACAGAGAATTCAGACCAACTGAATCTGTCATTTTCTCACTCAAATTTTGGCATGAACTGTGTGTCAGGGGAGACAGCGCATCCTTCTCAAGTCTAAGAACACCAGAAAGACAACATTTGGCCTGAGGGAGCTGTCTAGACAATAACAAGTAGAAAACCTGCTTCCTCCTCTCTCTCTCTCTCTCTCTCTCTCTCTCTGTATGTGTGTGTTTGGGGAGGAGACAGACAGACAGAGAGAGAGAAACAGAGACAGAAAAAGTGTCAGGAGGGCAATGTTCAGAGGCCATTTTCATTATAGCAGTAATCAATGAACATAGAGGTGTCCACAGACAGAAGGCCAGTAGTACACAATACCCCTCCAGTTTCCTCATGGGCACCACAGGTAGCTGTCTGTAGCTGTATGTAGCTGTCTGTAGATATCACTTGCTTATCAATCTGAATGGCCTCTCTGCATTCATTTATTTGTGAAAGGCAACAAATAAAGTGTTTAAAATACCATGAAACGTATATATTCTCATTTGCAAACAAAAAATATTCTTATTTGCAAACAGTGTTACTTTTCAGTGTATTCTTACAACACTTTTCTAAGTATATACTTATTAATACGGAACATCACTGACATTTTTGCAGAGTGCAATGTGAATATGCAATAATATCTATTTGTGTGCGTGCGTGTGTGTGTGTGTGTGTGTGTGTGTGTGTGTGTGTGTGCGTGCGCACATACATGGTGTGAGAGACTCTAGGAGGGCACAAACATGATAAAAATTCCTTCTTGGGATGCAGGGGCCAAAAGCTGGAGAAGCTGGAAACAGGATACCATAATCTAGTATTTTGAATCTTTACTTCTGTATTTAGTTGTAGCTTTAAGCATTGGAAATTTAAATATGCAAACTATCCTACATAATGATGCATTTTAAACCTGTCGAAAGTTTTGCTTGTTTTAACTATTTTCTAATTATAACAGGACTCCAACATCATATTTTCCATCAAGTCTCACAGTACCAATATGTGGGCCATCGACATCCAAGTCCACATAATCTTACTGTTCAACTTGCCCTTACAAGAAGGCAGACACATTTCAGGACTGAAAAACCAAAAGGTGGCAGTTAGATGATTTGCTGAAAAATGTCCTCCTCGTGCCTGCTGTTCAGAAATACTGCTCCAGCTGTACACGTGGTCTGGTGGTGATGGGTAGAGAAGCCCAGTTTCAAGACAGGACAGCACTGAAATGCCAGAGGGAAAAAAAGAGAGAGCGACAGATAGAGAAAGAGAGAGAGAGAGAGTAAGACAGACGGGAAGATAGAGAGAGAGAGAGAGAGATGGGGTTGATGGATGTGGTAGACTGTAGCTAGGTGTCAGCGCTTTAGCAAATGAGGCAAGGACAAGTGGTATTAATGCTGTCGATGATCTCCTGACAGGAAAACAGATACTGTGCTCACTGTGCTTTAAATAGACATTAAGTGCATTAATGACAAAAAAAGGGCAGGCTTGAAATGAAGCGGCTGAGTGATGGGCGAAGAGTGTCAGTGCTGTGAGGGGCCCCCCGATGTAATGCATAAAGACAGTGTCAGAGGCGCAGAGACGGGTCCCTGGATCGGCCGCACCGACACACAACACAGACGAGGACAGAGATACTGGTGCCATATTAGTGCCAAGCATATTCTAACGCCAGCCTGGATCCTAACCCAACCTGACACTCTCCCCCACTGTCTCTCTCTCTCTCTCTCTCTCTCTCTCCCTGTGTTTCTCTCCCCACCCCCCCTCCCCCATGCACGAGCGGTGACTTGGTTGACATGGTGATGCAGTGCGCTGCTCTGTGAGCGAGCGAGTTAGTGGCAGGGCCCGTTCGAGTCGGGCGGTAGAGTACGCTGGGCCCGCCGGGCCGCCGCCGAGCTTCGCTCAATCTAAATTTGGACTTTTGTAGAGAAGCGACACCCCCCCCCCCTTCTGTCGTCCAAGCAACTTGAGGTGATCCAAACACTGAAGTGTGAGGAGCTGTCTGCTCAGATCAGATCAGGAGCAAGATAGCGTCCGCGCCAACGTGCTCCTCTCTCTCCTCCATGCAGAGCAGGAGGGCTGGGCGTTAGCGGCGGACAGTTCCTCCAGTCTGCGTGTGTGTGTGTGTGTGTGTGTGTGTTAGGTGGGACTGAGGGCATGGATCTCCAGCTCCAGCTACATGTCGTGGAGATGGAGGTGCTTCGCTGTGTCTGCCATGTCTCCAGCGCCACGGCACTGTGGGGACTAAATCCTACCCTACACATTCTCTCCAGAGCACAAGGCAGACCGTAATCAGACCACCTTCCCCCACCACCCCACCCCCTATCACTGCTGGTCCACTTACAGTACCTGCCTTGGGACAGCGCCCTCTGCTGGCCTGGGCTCCACGTGGTGTAGGAGAAACATTCCAGTGTCTAATAATCCAGACTTTAGTTTAAATAGAGTGAGAAATAAAAGCTGAAGTAGTACTGGGTGATGATGGAGGGTGAAGCTGTGGACACACAGCTGGAGCGGAGTCTCGATCTCCAGCTTTTCCATGGCTAAGAGTGTACAGGCCTGCAAGATGTCCACTTCCCCCTGACTCACCGCTTTGCACGGAGCCATGTGGGGAAAGAGAGAGAGAGAGAGAGAAAAGGGGAGAGAGCGTGAATGAGGGAAAGCAGGAAGGCTTGCGTTTTGGCCAAAGACAGAGTGTGTTCAGTGTAAACTGGCAGCCAGGGTGAAGTGTGATAGAGAGCAGGTCTCTCTGCAGACTGCACACCCAGCCAGTTTTCCGCAGCTGGACTATTCACCGCTTACATGGCAGCCAGAGGAAGGAAAGACAGGGTGGAGAAGGCAGAATGTAGCACAAGTTGTGTCTTACATAAGACATTAGCAAAAAAAAACAAAAACAAAACAGACAGGCCAGCCCAAGCCTGTAGGAATAGCCTGATGAGCTGCCATCATGTACACTTTCTCTTTGTTCAAAGTCTGTCTCTTTCACAGACACACAAACACACACGCAACCGCACAGTGTCAGATTAACACACACACATGCCAGTGTTGGATTAAAAGTTAGAATCTGAAGTTTCTATGGTGACTGTTTGGTAGAGGAGAAGGCAAGTGCTTTACTCCTATCATGATACAGCTGGTTGTCTTTAGAGGACAATGTCATTGGAAGGAGTGGAGGGTTGGGCCTGTTCGTCCTCAGCCTCATCCAGGACTCTCAGAGCTGATTGTGAACCAGAAGAGTCCTCCAGTCACTCTCAACAACCAGTTATCACACAGCAAGGACCTGGGAGCAGTATGTCCTCCGCCCGTGCCCCGCAAAACAATGCTGAAGTCATAAAAACACAGCTGTTAAATCAGCTGTGAACATTAAACCATAGGGAACGCCTAGCAAGACATGAACAAGACCACGTTAGTTCACTTCAGCAGCTTATATTTATGTAAACTGTAAATTGCATGTGATTTCTCTATCTAATTTAGCCACCAGCAAATCCCATATATACTATAGTGTACCCAGGTTTCTAAGGTAATTGTTTGGAGTATAAGACTTTATATTTACTGCCTCACAGTGTAAGACTGTAAAATGGACACACTTAAGACTGTTAGTGAACTGAGCTTTGGAAAAAAAAAACACTAAACAAAAACAAAACACACACACACACAAAAAAAAACGAATCAAAATGGGCTGGAGTGTGTTTAATGATTGCATTCTGCATATAATCAGCTTCCCTCTTTTCAAGGGCCATCAATACATCAAGGAACGTCATATGTGAAGGATGTTAGCTCTTAACACCAAGGTTATCTATTCTCTGCAATGCCATCCCCCAACCACTCATCCCTCTCTCTCTCTCTCTCTCTCTTTCTCTTTTTCGTTCTCTTTTCCTCAACTCCAGACACATCATCATACACGTTCATCAGCCCTGCAATCAATCAGAGTAATAATGTTGTTGGGGGGAGTAAAAAAAAAAATCAATTAACAATGCAATTAAACTTTCCTTATTATCTGAGAAGGCAGAGATAATGCCTGAAGGGAAGACATACTGGCTGAAGGGCTGACATCCATGTGGAGGTGTGAGGCAGAGTTATGGCTCTGTGCTTCTTCTGGTCATGGGTATGTGCTCCCATCCCAGCCTCTCCATCCAGACCCACTACAGTCCCTTTATCAGCCTTCACCAGCATTCTGTGATGGAATCTTCACTGCCTGGACAACAGCTCTTATTCTTACTGCTCTATCCTTCAGTAGCGGAAACTGGGCTAACAAACGAGAACTTTGTAAAGAGAGACAAAGTAATCGCTGGCTATTGTTACGTTTTACTTACACGAAGCTGCCATCTTAAAAATGCATATACTGCATATATTAATCATATATGAACACAATCAAAACCTGTAATGTACATAACCTTTAGTGTTGGCTGTACACAGAGGTTATAACACCTCTAAAAACACATATTTACAATGAATTAAAAACAATAACACAAATGTTAACATGTCACAGTCTAGTTTATTGTGGAAAAATTGGTAGAATTGAAAGTTAACTACTAAGTACTAAAGTTAAGTACTAAATTCTATACTCTGAAGTGTGAATGGACTGTCCTAGGCTTCCCAGAAATCTGTTTTAGCTCCTTTGCTTTTATTATCGTGTATTACTGGATATCACAGGCATTTGAAACGTACAGGTTTGTTATATTCAATAGAAAACCAACGGTTACCTCAGAGCATTTTACTATGTGTGTCAAGTTATGACCTGCATTACTAAAGCGCTGCTTCTAACAACCCCCTCAAGGCAATGCGTTTGCATAGCACTGCATCCACTAAGAAGTCCTTTAGAAGTCATAGGCCCAGCCAATAAATATCAGCAAAACCAGCAGAGATAAATATTCAAATACATATTCATAGAACAGCTGTTTTCCCATGACTCCTCTAGGAGAGGGAGATGGTTGTACTGGGAGGGAGGGGGAGTTAAAAGTTGGACCTTACTTCATATGGACCTTGGATAATGTCACTTGTTCAATCAAAAGTGGGGCCAAGACAGTGACGGTTTGTTGGGTTGCACTTCAAATGGACCAGCATGCAGCTCTACCAGACCAGCCCTCAGCCTAGCAGTGTACATGGACCACTAACGAGAGACAGACATCCAGGTGAGACCAGCCCTCAGCCTAGCAGTGTACATGGACCACTAACGAGAGACAGACATCCAGGTGAGACCAGCCCTCAGCCT
>JAOYMR010000008.1:8911471-8929135 GCA_025802075.1 Tenebrosternarchus preto
ACATCCAGGTGAGACCAGCCCTCAGCCTAGCAGCGTACATGGACCACTAACGAGAGACAGACATCCAGGTGAGACCAGCCCTCAGCCTAGCAGCGTACATGGACCACTAACGAGAGACAGACATCCAGGTGAGACCATCTCTGCACACTCATATTCATGTAGTTGTTTTGAGAAAGTTGATATAAGCAGAGCATACGACATCAATCTGGGATTTAACCATCTATAGGTCAGTGGGTGGAGTGAAGTTGAAAATAAACAGAAATGTTGTCTTGCCATGTGGAATTTGGAATGTTTCTTGCAGGGAGAAAAAGTATATATATATATATATATATATAAAAATCTCATCTGTCTTCTTTCAGTTGTTCTCATGTATCTTTGGCTGGAAGATTGTCAATCATCTGTCAGGGATCTCAGACGGAAGCTGAGCACATATGTTATGGAGTTAAGGCGATGTTTGTTCTCTTCCAATAAAAAATATTTAGTTCATTAAACATAAATAGCTGTCATTATGATGCATGCACTGGGCGCAGGCCTCCACATTTCCCAGTGATGTTTATTACGGCCAAACAACTGCAGCACCTGCATGTTTTCAACTTTAGCGTATTGATTAAACTTTTAAATGGTTGCCATATAACCCAGGGACATCAGGAAGATTAATTTGCGTCAATGTTCATCTGTAATTCATTAGCCATTTATACCCTATATCCACATGGGCTATCAAGAAAATGCAGGCCATTTTTCAAGCCGGCGCTGGCTTGGGAGTAGGAGCTGAAAACTGCACCGCATACAAATAATACCGGGTGCTTTAGAAACGCGAGTGAGGAACACTGCAGTGAAGCACACGAGGACTGAGGCTGAAAACGGAACTAACATCTGTCTCCTCCAGCACCACTATGAAGAAATACTCTTAATGCTAGAACAATCGTCAACTGGGGCGGGGGGGAACTGTTTCGTCTGGAGATTTTGTTTGTTTGTATATAAACAAAAAAATCTCATTTAAAAATATGAAACATATAAAATTTCTTTTATAGTTTCCAGTATAAGGTACAGTGCAATTGACAATGGGCAGTGACAGTAGACAATGATCTTAAAGGAATTTATCACGAACATGGTGCACTACTATTGAAGAAATACAGATAAAAGTACACAAAAGACTAGTTATACAATAAAAGACGCAGTGGTAGAGGTCACAAAAGTAAACTCTGGTGAAGGGGTTCTCAGAGGGTAGAGGTGGATATTAAGAATGATTTGGTTTGTACATTTAGAATCATGAAATTTAGCACCCACTTGTAGATACATCTTGCCCTGATTTACCTTTACTTCTATAAACTATAATTTGTGTAGTTATGAAACCAAGTCTACTGAGAGCAAATAAAATACTACATCACATGTTGGAGCTTTTAGCTCTGAAAATGCCAGCCACATTAGCAAACCATTAGTGCAAATGGCAAACTCTTCTCGAAAGATCCTAAGAAGCTTGGATGTTACCATAGATTCAGGGTCAAAGGATAACAAATGTCCTGTTAATTGGGCTTCCACTGGAAAGTAGCATTTATCTGGGAGTCCTGATAGCTAAGGTCAAACAGTTAGAACTCAGGTTGATGCAAAGTGGCACCATGATCCTGGAATGAGGACACGGAAGCTACATAAGATGTGGAACGAGAGAAGGCATGGTCATGTAACCTTTCCCCAGGCACACAAGCTCCTAGAAAGAAAAAAAGAACAAAGAAAAAGGGGCTGTGCTCTGTAATTAGCACCGCCCAGTAGACCCAGCTGAGCACTCTATTAAGGCCACCTATAGAGGAGCTTACCCAGACACAATTTAGGCCACATAATCCACCAAATTTTTTAAAATGGGCCTCTCAAACAAGTTACATTAGTCTTGCGGTAGAACATAAGTTGCATGATCATTTTAGTGCAGGTCCCACCCACTCAAGCTTGTGTTTTAGCACCTCCCAGCACAGACGCTGGGCTAAAATCCAAATTCTCTCTTAATGAACTAACTGATGTCAGTTTGTACATCAAATTCTCATTTACAGTGACAAATCTACATTTATCGTCGTTTGTGTGTAATAATTAATGTTACCGTGTTAAATAATGAATCACTTTATTCACATGGATCTCTCTAGGATCTCTCTGCGTGATTACACCTTTGTTGAGCACATTTGTAAAATTTCTTACCTGGAAAAAGTTTCTTTTCCGGTAGTAGTATAACTTTGTTACCCCATACACATTCTATCATGGTAGTATAGTGATCAGAATATTAATGGAATATTTCTTTAGTTCCATGACTTTGAGCTATTCTGGACAAAATCAGACTCTACTACACCCTGTTGAAAATGTATTTGTTAGGAGAGTCTAATCCAGAGGCATTTGAGTGACCTCATTGTACGTGAGAGGCGGGTGAATGGTGCCTAGTGATAGTCGAGCCCTGAGAGATTTGCTCGAGCTGCAGCTGGAGAGCTTGTCATGAGAGAGCTTCAACTTCATGCTTCAAAACCCCTGATCAATACCACTCCGATTTGCCACAGGATTTTTTCTTAATAAAGCCAAACCAATACGTTTGGAAGGTTTGGGGGGACTCAACATATCCCGCTCCATCATGCGGCAGCCTCAGTTGTAAAGCAGGCCCAGGTCATATAATTCTGGAAATGGATATTTGTAGCACAAAGAAAATGACTGCAATTTAATTTTCAAAGCTTTCCTCTCATGACATTTGGTTGCAGCATTGCGTATGAGTGTGGCTCTCACAGGATTATACCAGAATCAAATATTATGAACTGAAAGTGGCAGTATTCATTAATAAAGTCCTCAAACTGTTCTACAGATAAAGGCCTATCACTCTTTGTATTCCAACTTATGAGGACGAAGAGGAAATTGAATTCTGGAGGACATAAATTTTGACCGAAGAAAGAGATTATAGTCACAGCCTAATTCAAGAGTGGTGAAATTAATTTCAATGACATTTATTCTACATGGAGCAAGTGTGCGCAAGTCATACAGTGGCTCTGGGCTCTGGAGATAAGGGAACAGCCATTTGAAGCAGAGTGCTCCAGCAGTTTACAAAGCCTTAATCTCCTTGGAACAACTCCTGGTCTATCAGAAGAAGACTTGCGCTGCCACTAAGAGCTATTCTGCACAGGAATTCCACACTGTGTTTGTCAGCACGAGAGGTGGTTGTGGAGGTTGCACTGTAAAAAAAACGCTACGACAGAGTACCGAAAACCTCAGTTTAGCATGTCACCTTTACTGCATATAAGAAACTTCCACAGCTACATACTCACTGTGACATAAACCACCATACGCTCATTACCAGCACTACTGTCAGTGAATGACCTGATTAAGATTCAGTAGTCATTTATGTCCATGAAATTATGTGAGGTTTGATAAGAAGAAAAGATTCTACCATGAACATTCCCTGAAACAGACAATTTTGGTCATCATTAAGCAACCAACCTTCTAATAAAAAAAAAAAAGGAAAGTACAGATAAGTGTTCAAATCCCAAACAAAATGTAAAACGTGTCATTTGCAGTTGGGGTGATTTTAGTAATGGCCCCATTAACAGGGTGATTGGGAAGTTACTCATATGAAATGTAATTTATGTGACAGTATTCAGTATTACTCCTGTACTGTATTAATAGTCAGGGAATGACTACCTCATTTTTTATCACTCTGACATTAGAGGTAGGGTGGAATCAATGAAGGTCTAAATTTGCAGACATTATGACATTATATAGAGTAGCACCTAATAATGATGGCCACTGCCTGGGTTTTTCAGAACACACCACACCCTGTGTGTTGTTGGAGAGGACAACACACACAGGGTGAGCAGGCTGGAGAAAACAAAGAGATTGAAAAAGTTTCTGTTCTGCCATTCGATGATCTCCACTGTGATGTCCTACATCCTCAAATCAAAGAAGAAAATGACTGATGAGGTCTTTGTTTAGTGCACACGTAAATACCCAAATGGATCCCGAACAACAAAACCACTAAAGCAAAGAATGGAGACAGTAAGAGATACTAATCCTTCCATCCAGATACACGTGTGCGACTGAGAATCATCTAGTAATATAACCTACAAAAGCAAGATTCCATGAATCCTTATTGTAGCAGTGTATGAACGTTGTAACCTGTTAAGGACAGAAGGCTGAGGGCGAATGTTTACATTGTTGAGACCTCAGCAGAGATGCTGAACTGCTAAGAAGCTAATACTGCAGCCAGTGAAAGATGGCGCTCTAGAGCTTCTAGCCTCTTACTAAACCTAATGGGGACTGGTGTGGTTAGACTTCATGCATCAATGAGCAAAACAGCTCCTAAGTGAATTTGAGATTTCTGTCAAATCAAATATGGCCACCAAACCATGTAAGTGAATAGTGGACAGGTATGGCAACACATCGCCATGGACATTTGACTGTAAGAGGTGACCAGATTCACAATAACACGTTTTTCTGATAAAAGAATTTATTAATTTAATAGCATTAATGAAACCATAATAATCTTTAAAGTTCTGAAAATTACAAACTAATATACTGTCAACCCCCCCCCCCCCATCATATTTATAAAGCATGAAAAAACATTAAAAAACAAGAAATAAATCTTATAAAATCTTAACTATACAAGGAAAAACAACACTTAACACATCGGGAACACCATCAGGTGTACTGATGGGTCAACAAATAGCCTAATCTTGCCTAAAGCCGAACATCAATTATCACATAAGTGCATGGTCTCCTCGCGGTCTTAAATAAAGCACCTGACACTCCCCAGAGTGACACATATCAATACCAATCTGACAGCGCCTGCTGCCACCTCTGTCACCAAAGAGACAAACTGCACCTGCTTCACTGTGGGACATGCATCTGCTCTCTGCTTCCCCCTGAAGAAGTGTGTGTCCTACACACACACACACACACACACACACACCTCTCTCACTTATTACTCCTCCTCCTGTCTCTGCTAAGTGCTCTGTGCTATTTTCCAGAGCCCATTATTATATTCATTTCAGAGCAGCATCTGAGGCCTGCTGGACTGGTACCTGGGGCTTGCAAGCTCACTGCTGTGTGCTGATTCAACATGACACTCTGACAGAGAGCAGGGTGAGAGGGGACAGAAAGACAAGAACAAGAGCTGTGGGGCCGCGCTGTGGGGCTGCGCTACACTGTGGGGTTATACTGTAACACAGCGCAGTACAGCCCCGCAACACAGCACAGTACAGCCCCGCAACACAGTACAGTACAGTACAGCTCCGCAACACAGCACTGCACAGCCCTGCAACACAGCACTGCACAGCCCTGTAACACAGCACAGTACAGCCCCGCAACACAGTACAGTACAGCTCCGCAACACAGCACTGCACAGCCCTGTAACACAGCAGAGCATAGCCCCGTAACACAGCACAGCACAGCCCGGCAACACAGCAGTGGGGGCTGTGTTGTTGGGCTGTGCTGTGGTTGCAAATTGCCCAAAGAGCATGGCTGTCAGGTGGTGTTATGGCAACAGAATAGGGCCGTCACTCAGACCAAAACTTCATCTGACTGGAGTGGATCAGCCTCCTGCCTTAATACAAATGAACATCTCGTTTAACTCAGAGAGCAACTCCTCCACCCCTCGTATGGTCATGAAGTACCCATGGTCACAGCTGGACAGCCAGGGCTTCACTCATTTCTGCAAACACTGATGTTCAAAATCGTGCTGAGTGTCCGCAAGAATGTGCGGCTGATTACACAGTAACAAGCTGCTACTTGACTAGACCAACAATTAGTGCCCATGCAGGGTCAGTTTCCATTAATGTCACTTTCAGAATCATTTTAGTAGATCCTTTATGCTAGAAAAACTTGTTTGAGGGGGGAAAGGGGGATAGTTCATAAAACAATCAATTAGAAGTAGACCACTTTAATGCTATTAAAATGACAGCAGTACCCAAATCCACGGAAAGGCTTTGAGCCATAATTACAGAGGTCACTGGCACAGCAGGTGTCCACAGACCACGTTTCTCCACTCCAGCAGAAGAGAGAGACAGAAACTAATATGGCAGAGAATGGAAGATGTGCTGCTGCTGATGGACACAGGCAGACCAGTGATGGGGGCTGTGTTCTGGGTTCTCTTGAACACCCGTTCTCCTCAGCCTCCGCCTAATGGATGCCTTTACTGAACGTCTCCTCTCACTAATTAATAACATGTCCAGCTTCCATATGCAGGCTGGAGATGAAGGGCCTGATTAATGGCATAATACTCTTACTGGACACCACGGGCCTCCCCTCCTACTGACCGACCTCTATCTCTCTCACACACACACTCTCTGTCTCTCTCTCTCTCTCTCTCTCTCTCTCTCTCTCTCCCCTTTTCTCCTTCTCTCTCCACCCACCCTCCTCCTCCTCCTCCTCTTCCCCGTCCACCTCAGACCATCGTCAGCTCCCTGCACATCCCCTGACAGGTGGAATAATAACGGTCATACATCACTGCCCTCGAAAAGTCCAATAACCTAAATCTTCACTTGCCTCACAGCCCAGGACTCAATTACTTTATTGACATGTAATCTTCATAAGGGGAGAAATATTGAGCATGTAAGGTCAGCTGGTTATGAAGACATATTATCATATTATCTGCATGGGGTTGTAGGGTCTAGGACCTGACAAAGCTAATTATAATCGTACATGTTACCGGACTCAAAGCACATTATGCGCTTGGCTGCCTGAGCAAGCGGGTGCTGAGGGGAAGGACAGTGGGCAGAATCCTACACTGAATACGAGCTTAGATGTCCTTTTTAGGGCAAGAGAAATTATGAAATCAAATATCATTGAATATATGTCAAGCATGCAAAAAAAATCTCAGATCTATTCATCTGTATTACACACATCTAAACGATGGTCTCAAAGTAAACATTTTACATTCTTACATCCTTGCTTGATTAGATATTGGGCTAAAACAAACTAAAAAAAAAAACAGTCTTATTGGATGCAAACAAATAAAGTGTTAAAGCCCTAAAGAAGAGCTTAAAGTTCAGAGGACGTCAGTCGTGGGTGGTGCAGTGACGTAGTTCACAGAACGTCAGTCCTGGGCCTTGGTCACTTTAGTGATTTTGGAAAGTTCTGCTGTTCCCTGGATCTTTCACACACGTCCCTATTCCCTTCCTCAAGCTTATTTTGACAACAGGCCTAACATTACCATACACTGCTCTGTGGAAAGAAAGAACACATCAACCAGCTGAGTCACAAAATATATTTCCAAAATGAACTATATCTAGTAATATCACCTGAAACACATACAGTACTACTGTATACAAGATAGGACGTGAGGTACCGCAAGATACAGCAGACAGTACCTACAGACAGTGGATCACTGGGGGAATAAACACTGTGGGACGAGGAGGTATGGAGGAGCGAGCCAGGCCTAGCGCAGGCCGTAGCCAGGCTCGTAACAGCGTCACTGGGGCACAGCGACGGGGAGTACAGGAGCCCCACTGCAGGACAGGACATGGGTGTTCATTTCAATTCATTTCATTTCATGCCATTTTCCTCTTTTATTTGCCCCTCCCTTTCCTGAATCAATTGCATGGCTCGATCGTGAAGTGCCGTTTGCTGGAGGTGGTCCAATTTCCACACGCTTCCCGAGGGACGGCGGTTAGCATAGGCTTAATGGTGTAGGGCGCAGAGGTGTGTTTGAGCTCTTCTCGCAGGGCAAAACCTATTTACAATGATTCAGGCCTTCTTAAATGTTCCATTACTACACACTTTCACACTGTTCTCTATAGAATAATCTCTTTAGCTGTCAGCATTTGGGAAATGACCACATATAAATACATCCATACAGAAGATAACGCAGTTAATGCATCACCACTGCATTCACATAAGAAACATTTACAGTAAATAACTTCAGTACATCTGGAAACTACATCGCAAAGATGAATGAAACAAGAGTACATGCTTATTCTGTTTCGAATTGATGTACAATATGAAGTTTGAACATTTTCTACCACATGTATTCATTTAATAACAGGCTTCCAAAGGAGGGTTCTTTCTGGGCTGGATATTCCTTCAGCTGGAATATAACGGCGGCCAAGTTTGATACTGATGTCTTTGACTGGTTAGGTGACCCGATGTGGTTAAAACCGCAAGCAAAACTGAAGAGGCAAGATTTCCTGAGGAAATGGGCAGAGGACTCAAATGACTGCAATCTGGAATTAATTTCAGTGTCTGACCCATATGACTTAGTCATCTCCACAGTCTTCCACCAACACAACATGTCAGGAATGATCACCTAGTCAAATTACGACAGTAACAGAATGTGTCTAGTTACATTAACATTAACCGGGGAACCTGCTCTTTACGTTTAGAACAGCTTCATCAAAAAATAGTTTTGATGGAACAGAGAAGCAGCTTAAAATTGAAGCTTTTTTGTAAGCACTCATTTATTATTAAAAACTATAATAATTACAACAATAATAATAATAATTATTATTGTTGCTGTTGTCATCTTCACCTTTTCCTTTTTATAAATATTAAAATTAGAAACAAAATTGTATTGTTTTGTATTAAATGGACAAATAAACCCAATCTCCAAACTCCACAAAAAGATTTGAAATGTACTTTAAAATAGATATCTAAATATCTAAAGGTCAATTAAAAATAAATATCTAAAGCTTAATTTAAGAAAACTCGTACTCCGATAAACTCTAGAATATGAACATTTACATTTGGCAATAGTGTTGCTGCTCTATTTTAAATGGTAGACATCAGTCAACATGTGCTCTGAACCCTCCAAAGAGATGTTCCTCCCTCTTTTATAGTACGTGGCAGAGAATACTAAACATTCATTTCCCTGTGCCTGATAGGAAGAAATGATGTCCTAGGTCGTTAATTTGAGCTACGCTCTCACTCATGCGGTAGTGTGTGTGTTCAAACATCAGTGTTCTCTGATTGTATAGCAGAGCTGAGGCACTGACAATAAATCTGTGAATTCACCATTGAGCAAGAAAACAGTTTAGACAACAGCCCAATGGAGCGTGTTATAATTGACAGATGAGCTTTGTCCCTTCCACCACAATGACTTCAGCCCACAGACTAGGTGGGAATAAGTGTGTGTGTGTGTGTGTGGGGGGGGGGGGTCGCAGATCACACGAGGGTGATGTGTCAGTGTTGCTTTGGGATGACTGATAGAGAGAGACTTTCTCTTGTGGTCGCAACGGTTACATTGCGTTTACTATGCAAGCAATTTTCCATGAAATAGTCAAGATTAATCGGAAATGCCATGTTATTAACGCAAATATACCGAAGTCATTCACTAGTGCATCTGGGCCCGTTTGAGCAACCGATACGAGAAAAATGTAAAGAATCATACTGTAGAGGAACATTTTTTAAAACATGTTTTCATCTGGTTTATATTATTAATAGTCCCAATAAACACATAACACACAAGTAAAATTGAATGATGGAATCTGTCACAAAATTAATTGCTATCATTTGTAATTTAATTGTGGATTGAATCACATTCTCACAAACAAATGGTGTAAGGAAAACCTTACAGAAGTATGAATCATAAATACTTCGAGCGAGTATCTTCCATGGCTCTGAATTATGATTTTTTGCCGTGTTTTCCTCTTCCTACGAGGAGCATTTATCTTAATAAACATTTCCACTGGCCCCTGTCACATGATCATTAGAATGCAATCAGGGTTCATTGTGCACAGCTCAGTTTCACCTTCAGGATGACGAGTGGCTCTACATCTGCCAGGACTCCAGTGCCTCGGCTCTGGAGTGAACCGACAAACCCCCGGCATGAGTCGAGCCATCCATATCAGCCCCACCAGAGAGGGAGGAAACCCCGCATCGATCCTGCTGCACAGATATCCAAACCATCTGGCATGCCTGTTTCCTCATAAATTACAATGATAAAGTCCAGAGTTTCGAAACTATGAGAGTCACTCTAACCTGTGCTAAACTCCTGGCAAGGCTAAAAGCACACAGGAAATACTAGCCAGCATCTTGCATGTCCCAAACGCACGTCACAAATCACTCACCTTATATGAATGATGCTTTGACTGCATTAGCAATCGCTTTCAGAAATGATTAGAAAGTGAACGTGGGGTTTCCATTTGTAAGATCTATTTTCTGTCAGTCTGCTGTGATGGGCCAGCAGTCCTGGGAAGCAAACCAAAGTCCTGGCTAGCTAATGCGAGTCTGCTGCTGGAACTGGGACGAGCGGGACTGGCGAGACCTTCACGTTCCTCGTCCATTGTGCCGACACTTTGTCAGTCTCGCAGGACGTATCACTTAAGACGTGTAGGCTGCATGTGTACGTGTAAATAACTGGTTCAGAAGTCCATCCAGGTTCACTCCATTACAACTGCCTGCACAGCTTCGTAGATTCCTCTTTTTGTCCAAAAGGTACAAATACCTTAATAAACTGTGGAGGAAAATTTAAGTATGATGATTTCTATAATACTGCAATAATTAGTCTGTTCATTTATTGCAGAAGTGTAATTAATAATCATGCTCCTGTACCTTAAAGATGAAACATGTAATTCAGTGTTGTGGTTTTTTTTTAAAATACTGTACTAAATGCTTGTGTAAATGAAGCATCTCTAATCTGACTTTAACATGCCCCATTAAATTGCCCTTTAAAGAAGTAAATATCACCTGCTTTCATATTCGAACAGCTGCTAGAAGCAAAAGCAAATACCTTAACCGGAATAAAAATAAACACTATGCCTTTTTGACAGTGCCACCTTCTCTTGAAAAGTTCCTCTATTTTGAACATAGAAGAGTCTCTCACAGCTTGGTCTTCAGAGACTCATTCTACTACATCAAACAGCAGAGCACGAGAGAGACAGAGAGAGAGAGAGAGAGAGAGAGAGAGAGAGAGAGTGGGAGAAAGAGAAGCACAATGGTGTCGATGACATCCTCAAATCCAACACAAACAGAATTATTCAGCGAATGCAGTAGCATTTCTATAGGAGTAATGACAATGAGGAAAAGGAAGGCATCTCAAAGCAGTTTAGAGATGGCGAAGCAGAGTTCAGCAGTAGAAGCTGTCAGGAGAGTTAGGGTCTGTCCTGCTGTTTTAATCTGTGTTCTGAGGAGGGAGAAAGATAGCGAGAGAGAGTGCGAGCGTCAAGGAGGGAGGGCGGGAGAGAGGGAGCAAGAGGGAGCAAGAGGGAGGGAGAGAGAGAGGGAGAGAGAGAGGGAGAGAGGTGGGCTCTAGCCTCCAGTGATAAACAGGGCTCTGGCTGCCTTGCTGAAGAATCTGATCCCATCTCTTTCTCTCTCCCTTCCCGTTTCTCGTTCCGTCTTTCTCTCTCTCTGATAGGCGGTGAGGAATGACCAGAGCGGTTCGACTCTTCCTCTAATCCCTTCCATTAATCTCCATCTCAAGACTAATGGATATTCATGCTCCTTTGCCAGAGCTGTCCTGGGAGGGCCGTTGGATCCCCCCCCTGACAGGAATCATATCAAATCATCTCCCTAAGACCGAAGCAACAAAAGATGTCTTCACAAAGAGAAAAGCCAAACAGGCAACTGGCAGCTCCCCCACAGGCCCGTACGGCTGTCGGCCGCACGGCTTCAAGCAAGTGTCTCCCACAGATGGGTTGAAATCTTTGACAAATACTTAATCAGAGATGCAGAACACTGAGAATATCTAAAGCAGATGTACGTAAACCACATCACATCACAAAGCCCATGGACCCTTTTGCTTCTGCATGCATAACTTTCCATCCATTATTTCTTTGGCGATGCTTCTGAGAAACCACAAGGTGTAAATCTGCAAGTCGATATAAAGTAGCATGATGGCTATTTATTTTTTATAGCTGCTCATTATTTTTCTACATCCATAATTATCGGTGTGTTTTACACAGGGGGTTTAATGGTCACAAAAACACCCAGTCATTAGCAAAGGATTTTAAACACCTCATCTGTCCAGGGACTGGAAAACACCTCTGGATCTGAATTCTGTCACAGGGCAAATATCTGTCCAGAACCTAGATCCAGAACCTAGATCCAGAACGCTGAACTATAAATACACATTTCGGCAGCATTGTAGGGCATATGAGGAAATAAACATGAATGTAGCATTTATTGTTCCCGCTTTGTTTTTCAACTCGTGTTTGGCTTGTGGACTCAACATGGCACTGTTAACTGTATCTAAAAAATACTTGAAAGACAAATTGAATAATTTAGTTCAGAAACTTTGTGAAACTCAATGGTAGGACAGTTATCATATAGCACACACTATTGTATTAGCAATACTAGAATTGAACCATCACAGTTTTCTAACCAATACCAGAACTGAAATATCACAGTTTTCTAAGCAATACCAGAATAAAAATCTTCGTTCAGAGAAGCTTTATGGTTATAACGACAATGCAAATAGCAAAAAAAAAAAGAGGCTGCTGTGTGAACAGTGCGTGTTTTTTTGAGTGGTTTTGAGATCTGTTACGACGTTCTTAAGCATAAGCACACACACACGTTACGAAAACGAGAAAAAGTTACGAGAGACAATAGTTACGAGACAATCCTCCCGACGGCAAAGTTAGGAGTCATTGTACATCCATTAGGCTTTGCTACGAGGACATCATATCACCCACACCAAGCGGATTCATCTCAATTACACAAAGGCTCTGGCATAAATACCTCTGTCTGAGATGGTCCGTCAAACACAGCATTTCGGCTCAATAACATCAGAGCGGTTCCAGGCCTGGCTAAATGAGTGATGCTCGCCAGATGCAAGTTAATGGAAGAGAGGGGGACTAGCAGCAGGTGTACATCTCTGCCTGGCCTGCAGAGCTTTAAAAGCCAGTGCTTAGCACCCATGGCTCAGTCATCTGGTCTCTCCCAGCCGCGGCGACAGCCCATTTGTCATCATTTTCACTTTTTTTGGCAAAAAATAAAAAAAAATAATGGAACGCTCTAATGGAGTGCTTTGAACGGTCCCAGATGTTTGTTTATTTGTTGCTCTGCGACTGTAAAACAGTTTACTCTTCTGCTACAAAGCCCCGTGTCGCGGGGCCGAAAATCAGCTGCGCGATAATGAGAGTAAACGGAAAGTGAGAAAAAGCACAGGGGCCCCTGAGGGGTCTTCAGCCTGGATATTCCCTCTGAAGGCTTCCTTGCTAGAGGGGACTGAAGAACATTTGTGTGCCGTTTAAAAATCCATACATACAACACAGCTGGAGCACGGCCCAAAATAACATCGTTTAAATGCACTGTGGCTGATATACGTGGGAGTACGGTTTCATCCTTCCTGGTAAACGATCTCTGCTTAACTCACTAAGGAGAAAATGAATGACAGTCAGATGAGATCGTCTTAACGCTGAGGCTTCTAGAGTGAAACTTATTGCCTTAAAATGTCCAAAAATGCATATGGGGAGTAGTATATTTTCTAGATAAATTATTTCTGTAGAATTAGCGGAGAGGTGTAATCTATTTTAACTCTTGTTGTAACTATATATAATGTGCAGCATTAAAATGTAAAGGTTCTCCACAGTTTAGAGCCATATGTCTACAGTGTATTAAGTATTAATTTGTACCTATTGCTAAATAGATGGTCCATGACAGCTCTGGCGCTGGTATTTGGCTTAGAAGCAGGGTGTTTAAGAAGATGGCTGGCTATGGAGGGAAACTTGGGGCTGGGCTACAGAGACAGGCTGTTTTAAAGCTGGTTGGAGCTGACAGCAGCACCGCTTCCTGTGGCCGCACTCCCAGACTCTAGCCTCTGCCATCCCTCTCTGTGTCACGCATGTCCTGCCACGTGGCCTCTCCGTCTGCGCCTCCCTCGGCGGCGTCCTCCTCCAGCCTCCTCCGAGCCTCTCCTGTCCGCTCGCCGCGTGTCCTCACGCCGCCTCTCTCTCCCCACACGCAAAAGACAAGGGTCTCATATCCCAAAGCCAAGACTTCCTCCAGTCCCCTTCACAGAGTGTCAGGCAGGCCAGCGTGCAGCCCTCTCTCCCCTCCAGAGAGCTCCTGCCTGGTGTGATTACCCATGGCACCTTGGCTCTGGGGCCGTGGTGCAGGTGACATTAATTGTAGCGATATTGAGAAACTGTAGAGAGGCTCTCTGTTGGAGACAGCCTACTGTCAGACATGCCGCTAATTCTGCCGGCCAGTGCAACGCGGCATCGAACACACAGCATTGGCTGACAGGTCCAGGCTCACACCTCTGAGCAAAGCATGGAAGCCATTTCCACTCACTCTCATATGGATGAAACCAATAAATAACCACATAATTACATCATGTGATGATTCGCAAGTAACCAGTGAATTATTGTCAATGCATACAAATAGCTCGCTTGCTCCCGACACAGTCCTGGAGGTGAACTGCATCTTTTAGTGTCATGGCTATTCTATTAAAGGTTTTTCATGACACAGCCAAAGGTGAGTTCAAATAAAGAGTTACTGTGTATTGGACCTGATGCATTAAGCAAATAGAATAGGTAATAAGTCAAGATAAATAAAAACGGTGTGATAACAGCCCAGGAATAAAAGGAGACGAAGGACAAAGATGAGGGCTTGTGTTATCTAACGCCGCAGTACAGTATCGTAAAAATAACGAATGGACGGTGTCAGAGCGCTGAAATCTAAGAGGGAGAAAAAATATTTCATATGTCAGAGCCGCTCACCTTTTAATGGACTATTCTCAAGCAACATGATTTTGACAAAGCGCCGAGCTTTTCCTCTACATCACTTGAGAGGTAGCGGGTCGGCCTTTTGTGAAATAGATCTGTCCTTGGTGGGGGGTGGAGGGGCTCACGGGCGACCTCGCACGGAGACGGCAGCCGCGACTGTGGTCACCGCGCGCAAAACCCAGCGCCCTCCGTCTCCCCTCCGACGCAGCGCTGCCGTGATGAATGTCTCCGGCACAAAACGGAGCTTCTTCCAGGGCGCAGCTCGCGTCAGCCGAGCCGAGCGCGACCCTCCTTCGCCGTGGTAACGGCCAGCTTGGGGATTTTCTCGTCAGCGCCAGAGAACAGTCTGGCCGTCGTTGGGAAGGACGTGTCAGGATATTTAAAAAAAAAAAATGATAGCAGCTGCTGCACGTGTTCTCAGTGTGATGGAGATGGATATCATGATCCTGAACCTTTTCTGGCACATCAGAAATCACACCTGGAGTTGTAGGAGACTGAGTGCTGGATTTCACTATGTGGGTTTGTGGAAGTTGCTCTCTGTAACCTAGCAGGAAGGGCAGCTTTCAGGAGAAGCACTAATCAATAGCGTAGAAATTCACATCTCTATTAGCAGATGTACATGAAAAGGCTGGACATGGGTTTTAATACAAGTGTTGGAAAAATGATTGAACCTATTCTGTACATAGATGCAGAACACGTATAGTGTTTATATGTAAAATGGATACTTTTAGTGTATACTGGAAATTCAAATATATATATTACATAACTTGAATTTCCAATATATATACATTGTGTGTGTGTGTGTGTGTGTGTTTGCATGTGCGCACATGTATTTCAAGTGTTTTGACTGTCAATACTTCATTCTGGGTAACTGGATAACAAAAATAACATACTGATATATATTACTGTTATATATACAGAACATGTTAACTTCTTTGTTTTTCCAACAGACATAGGGGTAAGAGTGCTTAATACTGACTTTTCTTAGTTCAGAATTCTGATATAATTGTGCACATAGTAAGAAACTTTTGCAACCCAAATAACCAGCAGAACTTGGATCAGGAACGCTCTTCTTCACAGTAGCACAGCAATGCACAATCATGGTGAAATGTGAGTTTCGAGTATTTGGCTCATATTTACATTTATTTTTGGTGGTGAAAAATTACCTTTGTGATTTCTACCATCCCTGGATCCCTTTGGCAGAGGGCTGTAAGGTGTGGAGGCGACTTCTGGTCTGTGGTCACCACGATCCTACAAAAGAGCAAATCGGACAAATACATCACACATTAACTCAGTGTGTTGATGAAGTGCTCAGCCAAGCACCTGTGTGACTTTGTAATGCACTCAGAAAGGATTTATTATGTTGGACAGACAGGAGAAATGTACATTATTGATTTCTAAGCAATGAATGCACTGATCCTAATTGAGTCTTAAATGAAAAGTACTCATTTGTCACCACCAATCAGGAACATTCATCCAGACTGATGGCATGAAAGGGAGACTGAGACTGATTGAGAAAGAGAGAAAGAGAGAGATGGGGAATGCAAGACAAAGACAGAAGCAGAAAGGCAAAGTGTGGATGGGAGGGGGAGAGGGAGAAAGATTTCATTGCCATGACTGATTGTCCAAGTGTCATAAATTCTATCAGTGTGGTGGAGAGGTAATGCGGCCAGCAGCACTCCCCTTTTATCACGGTACAGGGCAGCTTTCATTAGCTTGCATGAGCGGGAGGGGAGAGAGGACCCTGGCTTTGATTAGCGGCCTCCTGCTTGTTTAAGAGCGGACAGGGGGGAAGGCCCCGGCTCCCCCGCCGTCGAGACCCCCACCGCAGGTCGGCCCCGGGTCACCCTGTCGCTCACTCTCCTGAAGCCCCACTTCCCACCCACACGCTGCTGTGTGCTGACAGACCAACAGGTGGCATGAGATAACTTCTCCCTGAAGGCCAGCTCCGCGTTTAAGTAAACTCATCTCTCACTCACTCGAGTCAGAAGGCCTCCCTAAACAAACAAACACGAGCACAAAGGCAGCTTTGTGAGGCCGTGACTGGACCAGGGGGAGCGGGAGGACAAGCCTCGACCTTCAGCTCGTTGACGCTGGCCCACGGTTTCTTGCCTTGTTCCCTTTAGTGTTCTCAAGGACTTATATGACCTACTTAGATTCTCAGTGCCATGGGCAGAACAGGACGAGCTCCAAATATACCTGCCTCTTGCTGGAAACAATTCACAAGGTATTTAATCACCACGAGGGCCAACACTGACAAATATCGAAAGTCTACAAAAGGTTTATCTTAGATATTCCACCTACCGGTCACCGTTTTCCTACAAAACAGCACTGAAAACGTAAAAATGTGGACATTGCTAATTGAATCGCATTTCTGGGGCAAACAGTGTCCTGAAACACACAAACTCCCATATAACTGTGCTCACTGAGTACACTGGAACAATCATCCTTAGGAAAGGCAGAGAGCAAATGCATTTCCTAATTATTATTCCTTAATTTAGGCATTATCACTTCATGCATCCTATCGTTAATTATCACCACGCTTGCAGGAGGATGATGGTGTGAGGGAACAGCGTTGCCATTTCAGCATGTCAGCAGTTTCCTTGTTACCCGTTTCAATCTCCTCCAGTCATTTGGCTTTAATATCCTAAAGCAGCGATTTGAGAGTCAGCTTCAGTCTGCCCTGACTAATTTCCTCTGGGCCTGACAGATCAGAGGCCTTTGCCACCAAACGGCCCTCTCCCCGCCACAAAGCCCCTCGTAATCCTGCTGCTTGTCTACAATTAATCTTCCCAGTTGCCACATTATTAACACCACCACCCACAGGCAGGGGCCGGCTCTGCCTCACTGAACGCAGCGGCCCCTGCACCCACCCCCCCCCACCCCGACCCCCGGCCCAGCGGCCAGGCACGTCAATCACACGCCGTGTGCCAAAGTCGCCCGCTGTCAACATCAGAGATAGTCCCCGCCCCACGCCCCCAGCCGGGTGGCCCCCGCCCGGGCCGGTGGGCGGGTGGGAAGGGCCCCCCCGCGGGGTGGGGTGAGG
>JAOYMR010000008.1:8990921-9012739 GCA_025802075.1 Tenebrosternarchus preto
ATATGAACTGAGAATGCTGTGCGCGTGGCACGGGCGAGTGAGAGAAAACTAGCGAGCTCTGCTAGCATTTTCTTGGACAGGCAATTTAAATAGCAAATAATTTCTGAATTTTAATTAAATGCAGTGTAAAGTTTTGACATGATCTTGTTTAATCTGCGTAGGCTCCTACGATTGCACTGTTAACTGCACGTTTGAGGATCAGAGGTTAAAGTGAAGAGGTTTCCATTGTGAAAACTCTTTCTGGGCTGGAACTGGTGAGTGTTAGTTAACACGCAGGAAGACAGCGGCGGTGCGCGCTCTCTGACCCAGGAGCAGCTATTATAGAGCTATATTCCCCAAACCCCAGGCCAGGCCAGCCTGCCAGACTCCCCCGCACTAACTGCCCTGTCTCCACATCTGCTGTGGCTGCCTAATGCGACCTGTCTCTTTAGTCAGTCTCAGTAGGCTGGCATGGACAGAAGGGAAAAAAACACATGTTTCTGTGGGTCAGGACTTAGTTAATCAACCTGGCAAAGATGAATCACACAACACAAGTTTAGAGCGTAAGAAAAGCAGGTACACTCTCTCTGCCTTTGATTGCATGATAGTGCAAACAAGCTGTGTTTATAGGCAAGTTACACAATGTCCCACCTGTGACATGCACAGACACACACACACACTGCAGTTATTTTGTTTAAATCACCACTACACAACTAGCCACTATGTTTTAAGTTGAAAAATAAGATGGTAAGATGAATAATTTCCAACTATGACTGCAAATTACAACAGTTAAAAATAAAGATTTTTGAGGAAGAACATGTATGAGAAAGAAAGACACAAAAGCTAAGAACATGAATAAGAACATGATTCATGATATCAGACACGCCAGAGACTTGTAAGGATATTTAGGAACATGCGGTATTCGATATTTCAGTTATTAAAAGTTATTGTGTACATGCTCATCTGATATATGTTTCAGAATAAATAACACAAGAGAGGCTGTTAAGCTTTGTTTCCACTGAACGGAGCCCTCTGCTCACTAAGAGCTGATTGAGCAGGACTCTCTTTCCAGTCAGAATTGATCATTTCATCATCCTCAGAGCGCACACACAATAGCGCGCATGCCAAGGTTACAGAGGGGTCAGCAAACAGCCAGTGGACACGAGGAGCAACAGAAGCAGGAGGAGAACACCCCTCACCAGAAGTACGCTTGTGGAGTCTGGCCTACACCGACTCCCGTCTCCCATCGGAGAGGTGCGTTGGGCTCCCCTCTGCCCAGCAAGCAGCCACAGGGCTCTGCCGTCTTGGCTACAGATGGCTGTTTGCACCGAGATGGGTTGCCAGCGCACCCGAGGCTCCACACCACCCACGCCGTGTTCTGGCCTCCTTGCCACCACAGCCAAACACTGACCACACGCACACGCGTGTGCACACACGGCCGTACGCGCCTCTCTACGCACGCACGCACGCCGTTCCTCATCACACTGATATTTTTATGACTTGACATAACCTCATTCACGTAGCCTCTCTGCCTGGTAATATTTTCACACAAACATGCCCGACACTTGGTGAAAAAGGCATCTTCCAACAGCAACGTTCAAGGAACAAGGATAATTGTCAGTCTCTTCAACTCGACCAACGCGTGCTTAGCTTTTGCAGAAAAGGCTGCTTTTTTCAGACCTCACCAATTTAAACGTGGAACATTTTACAGAGCAGTATCATCCATGAAGAAAGTCCTCCAGTGATTTTTGACAATTTAACAGCTTCTCCTGACATACTAAATGGCCGAAGTGACAACTTAACTGTTCTGCCAATCAATATTTCCTACTACTCTCACTGTCACTCGCAAAATAAGAATATGATGGTGGGTCAAATGAGAGCGATAGTGCTTTTCTTTAAGGAGAATTAGCTGTCAAAAAAGAGGAGAGGATTCATTGCATTGTTTATAAATGACTCATTTTGGTTAAGACAACAACCGGATATTGGCAGAATATAATCAGCAAATCTGACCAGTTGTTGACAAAACCTTTACTCACTGAAATAAAGCTCTGAGAGACAAACAAGAGAATGGCTAAGTGCAGTATGGTATGGTGCACTTTAAATTGCCCTATTACAGGCCTTTGGGCTGTGCTGAAATATGAGGAGGGGCAGACAATTAAGCAGAGGCTTAACCTGTCAATTACTGCCCTTCAGCCCATCACAGCACAGCACAGCTCCGCCTACTCTTTAACTCCTCCTGCGATATGGTGCTGGCAGTTTGGACGGTTGATTGACAGCAATCCTGATTCAAGCACTCAAAGGCATCTCAAGACAAGGCAGTCTGCAGATGCCTGCAGCACTAGGTTAGGATGGGGGTGGGTTGTGGGAGGAGGGGGGGTGAGGGGTGGAAGGTCAGTAATTTGGAGGTGTTTTTATCCTAATTAAGGTGGCGGGTGAGGCCTGGGCTGTCCTAAATGTCCTAACTCTTGTCTTTCAGTGAAGTAATTTAGAATTTAATCTTCACTGCGACTACTGGCCTGTTAAGTGTCTCATTCATCCAGTCAGGAGGTAAAGTTATCCAGGCAATAACACAGAGAAAGGGGTTCTTAGACAAGGCTTGTGGAAAGGAGGGTCTGAGCCCCGGCTGTATTTTCTATTACTCGCCTGCTTCAGGAACCCTTTGGATTCCACACAGTTCTGTTAACCATCAGCAATTATCTCCCTGTCAAAGCTAAAAGTAACAAATTTCCCCATATCCAGCCAGGAAGCAGCTTCAGCCGGACACGAGCATCATCTGACACGAAGTAAATCACGGTGCCAGCCAGCACTTCTGACAGACAAATGCACTACCTTGGAAAACCTAGGCCTATCACTCTCTGCAGCACAGAGAAGAAATGGATGAGCTTCTCCCCGTTGACCTTACTTTACTTTTTTTTTATATTTTTTTTTGTCTCCCTTTCCTTTTTTTTCCCTCCAAAAGAGATTAAATGCACCTGGTTCCGTAAGCACCGAGCTATTCCAAAATATGAGTATTATTAATGGTCTTTATAGCATGCTGTTTAATCTTCTGCCAAGAGACAGCCACCATCTTACCTCACCTTCCTCTTTCCCTCCCAGATGGACACACGAAAAACAGGAAGCAACGCTGAAGCCACTGCCCTGCTAGCAGGCAATATGGTCTGTATGTAGACAATATTTAAAAAATAACCTTTATGTGGGTTAACATCTAAATACTTCAGTGGGTTAAAATCACCAAACTACTGTGTTTTCGTTTAATAATAAAACATCCATTTACCTATTTTTTACCTCAGGCACTTTCTCTGTTAAAATCAAAACCACATGGACCTCACTCCTAACTTTTCCTCAAAGAATGTTTTTCAACATTTCATAGAATAAGGCAGTCATGAAGTGTAATCCGATCGTGAATGTGTTCTGGACTTTGGTGCAGTCCTGCCGTCCGCTAGCTTTGCAGGCTAACTCTCCAATAAGCAACAGGCTAATAATACATCGTAAAATAAGACTTAAAATAAAGGGTAAAGCAAATATGGAAGTGGAGGCCGCGCAAAAGCCAGAATCCGGAAAATCACCGGCAAACCTCCAAGAAGTGAGTGAGGCACAGTGAGGTGGAGGGCCAGTCACACATCCCCGGAGCTCACACATCTACAGCTCTAGAGCTGCAGACGACTTGCCCTGACCAAAAGAGCAGGGCCAGAAATAGACCCAGTGATGTGCAAATGGCTGTGCCATCCATGCAAACATGACCTGCACACAGCAGCAGTACCAGGTGTGGTTCCCAAAACTGGAGGTGTATTTGCCTCCTCAACTACACTGTTGTGTACAAAGCCTCTCAGCCTAAAGCTTCATTTGGCTGTAAAATTGTTTCGCATTTGTTACAATAGTATATATAACCATAAATATAACAGTGAGACGTAATTAGAACTTCTGATAACAGCACAGCCAGTATCAATCTATCATACTCTAATCACCACTGCTGACAGTATTTACAGTGTCTGGGGATAGATAATGTGCATACCTGTTAGCTATCACATTATTAAAACTCACCATTATATAGACTGTTTGCATAAAACAACAAACCTTAAATGATCTAGTATACGATCTAACAAATAAAAGAAATGCAAATAATTTTTATGTTTAAGACATTTCCTGGACTTTCCCTGCTTTTCTGCGGTAACTGCAGGTGGGGTCTGAACAGTGTGTGTGTGTGTGAGAGGTTCGTGGGGTTAACCTGCGTAGCACATGTCTAAAAGGCCTGATGATGATTCTGCTGGACAGACAGGTGGGGAGGAGAGGACAAGGTGACTGCGAGCCAAACAGACATGACCTTTTCCATTTGTCAAACATACTCAAGCTACATTTCCACTGCACGTCACTGCAACTTTCCAAATTACTCCTCAAACCACTGCCCTCATGAAATCTCCACACGGGCCTCAGTGAAGGAGGGCAGCGGTTTGGTCTAATGAAAAGCTACATCTCTTCACATTAACATATTCATGGTGGAGCAGGACGTGGCATGTCACCGAGGCCCAACACCAGCGCGGGCTTTGGAGGCAGGGAGCACTTCCTGCCACCAGCTTGTCAAATCAGATAGGAAATCTCCGACGATAAGCTGTCTGACTTCATCACACACACGCAGACACCGCCGTGCCGCTAACAAAGACTGAAAGGCGCTTTCAAAGCAAAAGGTTAAATCTAATGTGTTGGGTTTTGATACATGATCGCTTCATTTCCACGCATCCTAAATGTGCGTCTTTGTGCCGGAAAACTTTAAACCGAGAGCGCTATCCCATCGGTAATGAGCGCTTTGAGCTTCCGAAGAGAAAGTTACAGGGAATGACAGCATAATACGCTATGACAGATGTCACTCACATCCGCTCATGTCTAAACATAGCGCCTTTCCGACTACTGAAAATAAAACACGACCCTGTCATTTCTGCCCTGTCAAAGCCGTGCGCTGGCCTTCGGCGGGTCTCGTACGGCGAGGCTGGGCTGGGAAGGCAGGGCTCAGCTGCTCACAGGCAGGCCTGAGCAGCAGGACGCTTCGGCGGATGCGTTAACAGTGGGGGCTCAGCACCACACGCTAGTTTGACTAAAGTAATTGGAGCTCCACAGCTAGCAACAGCTCTCTCGCCCTCCTCCAGCCCCCTAGGCTGGATCAATATTTGTTGGGATTGCACCTTGTTCCAACAACGCCAGATTTACACCGGCCGCTTGGATTTACACTTTGTCTTCCAGCGCAACTCATCAGTGCAACCCAATTACTAAAGCCAGACAGACAGCATTAACATGGGCTGTGGAGCAGTTTTACGGCCCTTTATCCCCTCCCACCACCCTGCCTCATTCTGGCCTGTTCAAACCACTGGCACCATAACGGATACTACACTTAAAATGTGCTTGCTGGTATAAATTCTCAGTCTTTCATTACTCTTACCTTGATTTACTTCATATCATTGCGTTGCTATAGACAAAGATAACACGTTGTAAATTACCCCCATCCAGTCTGCTTGTTTCAGTGCACCGAGGGGGGGAGGGGGGGAGGCAAGGGGGATTGTGAGGGCAGAAGGAAAGGACACAGTCTTCCTTTGTATCACACATGGGTGTTTTCTCTCTCTCTCTCTCTCTCTCTCTCTCTCTCTCTCTCTCTCTCTCTCTTCTCTCTCTCTCTTCTCTCTTTGAGTTGTCTCTGCTCCACAGGTGCCAGAGGGTGCCCCAGTGGCATGGCTGTGAGAAATGATTGAGATACTTTGTCACCATGCTTCTGAGTTTGGCTTGGACTGTGGCTTGGGCTGCAGTGAAACTAACAAAATAATAATAATAAAAAAAAAAAACCACAACACAGAAAGGCTCATCTCATCTTACAGACACGTTGCCTGGATCTGTGTTGACGTCAGAGGGCCAAACCGCTTTACTCACCAGACCATCATAAACATCCTTCTGTTACTGCTGCTTTTCAGAAGGGTCAATAATGTTGACTCAAGACTCCGAGTGTGTGCATGTGTTAAGGCAGCGTAACATGTGAGTGTCGATTCGTTTTGATCACGGAGTGCCATTTTGTGGCCTGGGGGCAGTTGTCACCATGCTGAGATTAATATAAGGGCCTTGTGCTGTCAGCCTGGTGCGACTTTAGCAGTGAGACGCTAGCAGCGCGGCTTCTCTTTAACACACTCACTCACAGACAAGTGCCATATTTTATACCCACCGCGCCCTGAAGCCTGTCAATCACCCTGCACGATAAAGCGCTGCTGTATCGACCTTGAAAACACGCCACAAACTGCCAAGTCTAATATTCTAACATATGACCTTATCCTCTCTCTCTCTCTCTCTCTCTCTCTCTCTCTCTCCTTCCATCTTTCAGTCCTGCTACCCCCCTACCCAGCACATTAGCTTCAAAAATTTTTAACCAACCAAAGTAAGATAGTAAAACAACATATTACTCTCCCTTTACCTAGTAGTCTTAGGCTTAAAGGTTTTAAGTTACAACTCAAAACTGCATAGTTCATCTAATAAATACCATTGAATACATATTCTCCGCTCTCCTGCTGTGCTGCGTTTGTCTGGGTAAACAGTCACTGAAAGCAGCCATCCAGTGGGCCGTCCAAAGCCCCCTTGCCCGTGCTGTAATTTCCTCCACCTTCCATTCTATTTCAGTGGCTGATAACTAAGAACATTAGTTTTATGCCACTTGCCAGGCTCAAATGAAAAGAGAGCTAACTTTAATGACACAGCAATTAATCGCCCCAGTAGACAGACAGCTAAAAGACAAGATATTGACTTCATTAAGGATAATGTATTATGTCATTAAGTCAGCAGGGTCACCTTGTGTATCATAGACGCCGGGCTAATATATTGGCATTTTCCTCAAATAAGATAAATTCTGATATGAGTGATAAAGCTGATTAGAAAATGCCTCATCCGGTGCTTCCATGTCTGCTGTAGTCCTCCAGCACAAAAAGCACAGCCCATTACTGATCCCAGCTTATCACACAGCCACATTGATTTGCACAGGCAATATAATCATTATTGTTTCATTCCAATCTACAAAAGAGAAATGTTTCTCCTTCAGTAACTGTGCTGAATGCTAAATAAATGCATGTCCAAAGGACAGTTTCTCTGCTGGTTGATAGTATTTTAGGATTATTCAACAGGAAATGTAGTATGGACATACTTTATTGAACATGTGTAGCAGTATTTAACAGGACGTTTCCAGATAACTGCAAGCGGAAGAGGACGGGCTGCCGTTACATTACGTTATTACCTAGGAACACAAAATACGAATACAGAATAAAACACTAACGCTTCCATACATTTGCAATATAGTTGAGTCCATCCAATCGCTACGATGACAAACTAGCGAGAACATTCATTCTAATATTCTGTTAAACAGTTCTCCGTCACTCCATCCATCTCTCTAGAAGACATCCAGCGGTGAGGAGCACACAGACCCCTGTTCCTGCGACCTTGGGATTCCCTTTTTTGGGATGGAGGTATTGATATTTTCCTCCTCCATCCTGTGGTCCTCCCTCTCATTTGTCATGATTATTGCTGAATTCTCAGCTGTCATTTGTAGCCATAGATCAATGGGTGTCCACTCCCCCAGTGTCGGATTGGCAGGGCAAACAGCCTTCCTCCTCTAAATGAGGCCCTCTCTCTCCACATCCATTAGAGCCGTCTGGCTCCTGTGAGTTCTCCCTCCTTTGTTAGGTCAGTCCATACATCACAGCTCCAGTCAGAAGTGGACTCACTTCCCCTGCCAGCACTCGCAGATCTGTGTGTCAGAGAGCACACTGTTCTAATACTATTTCATAAATGTGAGGGGAAACCTTGATCCACGCGTACTTTCTCATCACAATAGCACTATGATAGCCTAGTACAGAGTCGCTCGCAAATGGCATGGTGTGTGTGTGTGTGTGTGTGTGTGTGTGTGTGCGTGAGCGTATATGCATGTGCCAGTTAGAATCACTCCACTCTTTCATACAGAAATCACCTTGTCAGCGCACTTGAAAGTCTAAATGTACAGTACGAACACGACCGGCTTAAAGATGTCCTCATAATGTTCTCATTAGGATCACATTTTTAGTTTCCATAGCAATTGCTTTCTAACTATGCTCTAGTGGCAATGACACAATAAAAAGTTCATGAGTGTACATATCATTATATTATCATCTGTAATGATAAGTTCTCTGAATAACTAATTTCATGATGTGAATGTTTAGTGGCCCTTTAAATCTCACGGTTTATATTTGTGGAAAATTATACTATAATTTAACTTTCAAAGAAACTACAGAGGACTTTAATTATCTTTTTTAATGGAGAATAAATTATGGCAGGCCTAATTGCTTATGAATGTGAGGACACAGATCATGGATTTTGATCTATCACATATACGGCAGGCAGAGAAATGAGTAGATCTGTTTTCATTGAGGTTCTTACAGGGGGAAAAAAAAAAACCTCCATCCATTCATATTCCATTCAAAAACTGCCATCTGCAGAACAAAACAAAGGCCAGTAGCGTGTTAGCATGTATCTCCATGATACAAATACTTAAGATAATGTGGCCTTGTTTTAGGTTTTACGTTTTCATTAGGTCTAATGATTTCATTGCTACATTTTCATCTTCATTATCTGTAAGGTTTAGTGAATCTACCCGTGTTTCTATGACAATAAACGTACCAGCAGGCTTCGATTTGCTGAGCAATAAGCACTTCATGCTGAGCACACACTGACTTTACTACTACAGATATGCAACATAAAACCAACAACACATAGCAACAGCACATAGCAACATCACATGCTGAAATTTACTGACTGGTTCAAACAAATAATGAACCTTTAACAGGTTTTTTTGGGTTACGCAGTTGTAAACATTTGTTCATAACATTCAAGGGAGCACTGTTCCCCACATTTGCATGGGCGTAATGCAGTGGAGTTTAATGGTGATAAGGAAGATGACGTAATGGTGCGATTTGCATCACCATTAGTCTACATTTATGGTGAAATATCACCACTGAACAATGCATGGTTCAGTTAAATCAGGTTACCTAACTAAAAAATGAGTATATTGTAAAAGAATCATAATTCACTGTCCTAACAGAAACAGCGAGGAGGAACTCAATCCTCAGGACAAAAGGTTGCAAATAGAGTTAACATTAAGTCTGTGTTAAAGCGCAGTGGATAGTTTTGAGATGGTTCTTGATGTTAACTTCAGTACCCACACGCCATCAGACCACCACAGGCAGCTAGCAGGGTACATTTCACCAAGCTGTGGTTTCCGGTGAGCAGGCCTCGGGTGTGGTGCTGGCTCTGAGCACGTTTCCCCACAGGTACAGTCAGCACAGCAGCCTCCCAGCTCCACGGCTCTGATGAATTAGAGTGCCTTTCACCCAAGGTCAAGGCTACGCACGCCAGCGTTATTGAATTTATTCCACCAATTCATGCAAATGCCTCAGGAAGCCGGCCCATATAATTGTAAACCAGCCCTGCCTCTGTAATTAGCCTTCAAGAGGGATCCAAAAAACCACAAAATGACACCTGCGTGCGACTTTACGCATTCCGTTTTCATTACGCCGCGGGACAGTCGGGACAGGGAGGACAGTGAGAACGAGGCTCGAGACAAAAAGCGCAGCGGCGTGAGGAACTCTCATCAGAGGGCCTTCAGGATCCACTTAAACCCACGCTGAGAGAGATCGGCCCCGCCCGATGATTCCGACCGGCGTGCCGGGGAAAGAGAGCTGGAAACGGCAGCGCCTGCCCCCCGCCGGTGTCCTACACACGCTCGCCTTTATCCCGGACACACTCGCGCGCACGCCCCTCCATTTCGTTTCCTGACACAGGTACATACTCCATGCTTTTTTTTTTTTTTTTTTTTTTATTCTTTTTTTTTTTTTTTTTCCCCTCCCCTATCTCTACCTTTTCCCGCCGTTTTTCCTCCTCGTGTTTCGGCATGGCTGAGCAGCACTGACAGGCCGGATTCCTTTGCTTTGCGCCATATTAAAGCCACTTTCCCGCCCTGACAGCCTGTTCTGTTCTGCCACCTTATAGCTTGGGCTTCACACTTCTCTGGGCAGCCACTGCTTCTTGACAGACCACTGTCACTTCCCATCATCCTCTCTGTATATCCTGCACTCCCCCTCCTCCAGCACGCAGACCCACTTTCCAACCAGTGCAATTATTTTTTTTGACAAGCCATCCATCAGCCTTAACTTTAAAAGCACTTTCTGCTGATATCCATTGTTAAAGCCTCTAGCCTTTTTTCTTTTCTATTTTTTCTCCCCCCACAGCGCCTGCATGAGAGAATATGATATCAGACATCCAACCTACCAAACCATGTAAATTCACTTTGTTCTCGGCTATGTTTCCAATTTCACGTCCAATTTTTCGGTACATTATGCGTAGTTGTTGTGCCTAATACGATGTTGTCAAATCCCATTAAAGTTCAGCGCCTTGCATGGCTTTAAAAAACAGGTTACAATTTGTATTCCATAAAGTGGGAGAGGAGTGCAGTCAAAAGTCTAGCCGAATCTTATTAAAATTATCTGTTCAATTGTGATGTCCGCGGACGGAGTAATTTGGGAGCATTAGTGGAGACACACATGAATATGTCACTGCACCAAACGACGACAACCAGGACGAAGGCAGCGCGTCTCTGTGAGTCAATACCGCTCTGGCGCTGGTGACACAAATGTGATGATAATGTAAAGAAATGAGTAAGGAACATTTTCATTTGAGAAGAAATTCTGCTGCTCCATCGAGCGCTTTGGCCCCCTTCCTCCCGGCCGACGTCTCCGCCCTGCTGAGGAGAAGCGTGAGACGCGCCGGCCCTCTCCGTCCTCCCGCCTCTCGTGTCTCGGACGCGCAGGCGGCAGGAAGTGCACGTGCATAATGAAGTGTTTACATTATGCCAGCCAAATGACACTGTCTCTCATTTGACCTGAGTGTCTGAGCAACACACAGCTGTGCTGTCATTTAAAGTTGTTCATTCTCTATGGACACTCCTATCCTTCAAGTACCCTAGATAGATAGATAGATAGATAGATAGATAGATAGATAGATAGATATAGGTAGGTAGATAGCTAGCTAGCTAGCTAGCTAGATAGATAGATAGATAGATAGTGTGTGTGTGTGTGTGTGTGTGTGTGTGTGTGTGTGAGTGTGTGGGCTCATGCTCTAATTCATCAGTGCTGCTTGCAATAGTCTTAACTAGAGCACAAGGCAGTTGGATGGACCTTTCCTTTTTCCTATATAGGTATAACAGAGATTTACATCCCACCTCTCGTTTATGAGATGTCTGTTGAATATATAACTGCAACATGCGCTAGTGCATCTAAAAATATGTACTGGCACTGTCTATGAAACAATACAGCATGTTATCCTTCCTCCACTGTGGTGAGGTTTTATATACATCATAATCACAATGAACTCATATATAGTTCACGTATGCAGATGTACAGTAATGGAATTACTTATGCATGCATATACAACAAGTGCAGAATGTGCACATGTACACGTACAGAATGACAGTTGGTCCACAGCAGTCATCAGACACGCGGCATCAAAACCGCACATGACTGTATTCAATTCACCGTATATTTAAGAATTTTGCTTTCAAATCAGTATAGCCAAAATATATTAAAGCAACGCGTGTTTATGTTATTAGATGGCATTGGTATTAAAAATGTACTATTAATATAGAATACCAAGACTCTAAGAAAAACAATGTAGAATCTGACAACCTCCACAGAAAACTTTAGAGTAAGACTTTGGTGAGGGTTATAAATAAAACTGATAATGAAACTAATGCCAAGGACAAGAGTGTCATGATCTCAGCAAGGCATACTAGCTTGTGAGTGTTTATATTTATAGTTTCACAAAGTTATTTTTGTATTGTTGTTGTTTGGGTTTTTTTTTTTTGGGGGGGGAGGGTAGTATTTTTTCACAAAGTTTCAGAAGGAGCAGGGCGGTAGTTACTGGCGAGTTCTGCTGTGACTCTATACATCAGGATTAGTGAAATTAGTAAACTGTGTGCCTACTGCATTCTTGAACCTCCCTTCAAGAAATAAGGAAACACAATTAGCAAGCTGATATCACCAGAGTCTGGCTGACTTAATGAATATCAAATTACACAGAAAGCTTTATAAATCACCATTACCCACAATTTTAATTGATCTAGCAATTAAACATGACAAATGCTATATACACTAAATCTTTACTTTATTCATTCAAATAGGGAACTATTTATCTTGGTGTTGTGCCTTCATAGCTAATTTCACATAGTGTGTACAGCTAATTAACAAAGACAGCCAGTCACTACAGGCAGTGGGTCATTTCTTATGTTTACAGCAGGGTGCCTTCTGTTTAAAACGATTCTTCAGGCTTTGTGGCATGCAGATCCCTTCCTGATAACTCCTGCTTTGCCTTTTTACACAGAAACAAAGTTTACAACAACAACTGCAAGCCTTCAAATAGACACTGTTGCCACTGCTAGGCTAATAGATGTAACAAAGACAACACCACATTTACAACTCTGACATAACGAGGGATTTAAAAGTCTAGAGATCTCTGGAAACATATTTCCATAACAGCCTCGACATGCAGGAGAATACATATGAATCGCGTGCATAATATTTGGACCTATATTTTGAACACAGATATGTTGTGTGTTTGATTATAGCCGTTTTTGTTACTTGTTTGGCTTTTGGAAAAAAATATTTATAAATAAATAAAATAAAAATCCTTACAGGCAGACCCAGCACCGCCTGCATGCGCTCTGTAGTTGTTTTCATGTGAGCGTTTGCTGTGTGTTGATGGCCAGGTTCATGCCGTGGAGACACCTGCCTGTCTGTGGGTCTCTGACAGCTCTACCAGCAGCAAAGCGTCAGCATATGGTTATCAGTGATCCAGATGGCTTCTTCATGTCTGGAGACTGACAACTTTGCTCCTTTATTAGCAAACAGTAGCAATTAGCCACAATCAAGTAGGTGTTAATTGAGCATAATGAAATGATTTCTACACGCCCTGCACCTACTATCTGCCATTTATGGATCATTATAAGTGCCAAGGGCCGGGAGTCGTGTCAGAGCTGTGGACGACCAGGGGAACAGGGTCCAGTATTTGTTCAGCTGATGATGACTGTGTTTTGTCTGTGACTTTGGCAGATTTAAGCCTGGAAAAGTCCTGATTTGCCAGGCTATCACAGCTGCTAGGGAGGAACAAAGAGGAACTGGGCTCCCGATGACAACATTTCAAGGGGTTTGTCATCCTCAGTGAAAGGACGGCCATTAATCAGAGTGACCCCTGCCTACAGCCACACCACAGCAGCACCTGCAGGCTGAGCATGTTTCAGGGGAAATTAAAGCCGTAAATTCACTAAGTTCATGTGCATATAGTACACGCATGGGCACTGTGGACCCACCCCACTGCATCCAGGCGCCATTTTAAGACAGAGAGGGGGGCGGGGGTTATTTCGACACATTTTGAAAGTGGTCCCTAAACATCAATACAGGGCCGTATACCTACTAAAAGGGAAAATAAACGCATCGGTTGTAGTTCCGTAGTGAAGTTTCATTAAATCCTTTTTAGACAAGGTGAACCATAAAAGACACACACACACACACAAAAAAAAAGAAATATAAAAACACTACACGACATGACAGATAAGACATAAATACCTACATTGCCATTCACGTACGCATTTCAATTAGCTCGTAATGTAACTTTCGGCACTTACCTATTTATGGAGACGCAGCGGCAGCAACAGTTGCAGTCAAAAACATAAAAGAAAAAAAGAAGAGAGCAGAGTGTCAATCACCGGCGTGTATCATTTAAAACCCACTGCACTGCACTGATGAATCTGTCC
The DNA here is from genome assembly GCA_025802075.1 of Tenebrosternarchus preto. NCBI lineage: Eukaryota > Metazoa > Chordata > Actinopteri > Gymnotiformes > Apteronotidae > Tenebrosternarchus > Tenebrosternarchus preto. The sequence goes on from JAOYMR010000008.1 coordinate 9,004,750, forward strand.
TCCCACCCTGTCTTTGTTCCCTTTAAATGAAAGACATGCAATGAAAAGCCTGACACTAATGCTGACCAAAATAATACATTGACAATCACCTCAAAGCATTTGATTTTTAATGTATAAAACGACTAAACTTTGATGTTTCTTACGTAGAATTGATGATTACCTGTAAATAGAGTATGTTTGTATATCCAAAATTTTTAATCACAGCCTTTATTGAACGTCTTCCCGTTTTTATGATATTTTCCTTGGCCACTGGATTAACTTCATATTAATGGCACATTGTGTAGGAATGTGTGCTCTATGTTAGGAGAAGGGTTGAGGATGAGATTGGCAGCTTTATTAGAGTGAGTACAAGGAAGATGTCAATATGGATTCCATTTTAAGTACAAAGTGAAACACTCAAAGAGAATTCAGGGTGTGGTACTATGGGACATTGCTTTATAATTCAATATCAGATAAAACCACGTCTATGCAGACAGGATATGACACTGCTGTTATTATTTGCGTGATAAAGGAACATGGTCTTTTTCTCCTCATCAAACAGTAAAATAATTGCATTTCCCCTGAGGCTAGAGTAAGAGGGATCTGTAGTCTCTCACAGCACGTCAGTCTCTGAGTCAAACCAAAGAGAGTGAGAGAGACAGAGGGAAAGAGAGAGACAGTATCTCCGAGACAGGATGAATTAGAAAAATCAATGCTTCAACCCCTATTTGACAAACACAGAGATACTGCAGAGTGTACTTTTCTCTTCTCTCACACACATCACCCCCCCCAGTGACAGGGTGCTACTGCCAACATCAGTTCATTAGGAAACAAACAGAACAATGGCAACCGTTGGTTTATGTGTGTGTTCTGTTAATAAGTGTGAAAAAAGACATATTTTTGTACCCAGACCGAGTCTACCTTGCTGTTAACAGCATTCATATCCATCAAAGCCGCTGCTCTAGGGGCTCATACTCATGCTATCACGGCTGGCTCTTCACATAGGGTGTACTGTTTACTTCACACCTTCTATTGACACTTTGACACCTTAAATGTGAAGCTCACAGCCCGTCCTCCCTGGCTGCGCTAGTCATTGTGACATTTGGCAATGTTGACATTTTGTGCTCAGATGCATGAGTGACCATTGGCTCCTCCTGCCCTTCGTGGCGGGTGGAGCCAGAGGGCTAAACGTACTCGGACTGGCCGCTCCACTCGGTGCCAGAATCCGCTGATGGAGGGAGTAAATGCAAATAAATGTGTGTGTGAGAAGCTGGGCCAGGGTTCATGGCCTTATTTGGCCAAGGAGGAACAGTGTCTGGGTAACGGTGGCTGTGTCATCCTCTGGCTCTCACTGTAAATCTCAGTGTCACCAAAATAGACCCAATTAAAAGGGGTCAGTGTGGAAAATGGGGTACTTCATGTACAGTCAGTAATTTCTCTGGGAAGATGTATCACGCTCCCATAAGAGTAAATCACTCTGGAGGAGAGGCGATAATTACAGAGCTCATACTACACTGGCAGCCCTGAGCTGGGGTTAGACTAGACCAGTTTAATCAACACCATATCATCAGCTCCAAGCTGGGAAACCAATCCATATGGGTCATTCTGCTTTTCCAACAACAGCATGGCTTCCCTAAACTAAAAACTACGGCTTCCATGTTCTCCTTTGAGGATACTCAAATACCACTATGTAAAAAGCAGTCTGGTTTACGTATTTGCAGATAAAATAGTCTGAGCGTGAGTGGGGGTATATATGTGCATGGGAGTGTTGTGGACTGAGTGGATCGTGTAGTGAAAGGGCAGGAGATGAGGAAGACGAGGCTGCGTTAGCGCCACGAGCCAGAGGAAGGCCCATCAGCTTCCTGAACATGTATCGGCAGAGCAGCGAAAGGGAACGAGAGGCCTGGACTCAGTCACCTTGGCCCAGGTACAATGTCAGCCTGGTCCCAGCCATCACTGCACCGCTGTCTGGGGTATTATTTAAAGCCAAACAAATATCAGCTCCTGAAGGTCACTGCAAGGACACACAGGCAGCCTCTCATCTCACCTAATCAGTGGCTGGGTTTAAAATCACCCCATGCCTTCCCTCCCCTCCAAATCCATCTTCTACCATCCACCCCTTCTGACAACAGCATCAGACCTCAACCCCTATCACACCCTGCACCAGATTTACTGTCACCTCTCACCACTGCTATACGATTTATTGACATTAGTTGTCAGCTTTCTTTTCAGGAAAGTGCACGTAGAATTAATTTTAACTGCATTCTAATGTTAAATATCCTGGAAACCCTAAATTTCATGCTAGGCGATGCTCAGAACTACACGTGCATATATCAAGTTATTGAGGAGGAAAAAAAAAATCTAGTTCTTTTTATGGCAAGAGGTTACAATTTAATAACCAGCAGCTCATAACGACTTCATCTCACCCATTAATTGCTGATACTTTATGCAGAGAAATGATCTCTGGTCATTATGTAATGCATCAAAAGTTTAAGTAATTTAATTTGAATGTTTTTATTACTCAATTACACTGAAAAAATGAAATCTTACAAAAGAAGAAGCTCAGGCTGATATGCTACCATATGCGCTTTAATGACTGAATAATCGAACACAAGCTGAGAACTGAAAATATACAGTACAGAACTAATGCTAACATGTGTGTGTCTATACTTGCCTTAAATCAGTAGCAGACAAAAGCAGAAACAATGTGACCCTCTACTGTATAATACAAAACCAACATTACTGTACTTCACCAAACATTACCACAGTGAAACAGTCATCTGCAATCACAGCAAAATGACGAAAATGAAAACCTTAAACAAATAAACAAATACTAAAACTTTAGGTACTAAAAACTTAGCTTAGGTCTACGGCTCACATTCCAGCTCACTACAGAGTTACAAACAGTGAACAGATGGACACTAAGAACTTTTTTTTTTTTTTGGTTCCTGCTAAGTGACTTTGACCACTCTTGACCACATTCAGCTCTGGGAGCAAGTTCAAATAAATCATGATCTTGGCTATAAACATGTAAATTTCAATCGATATGTGCTTTGCCTTTTTTTTCTCCCTCTTTTCAATAACAGCTGCAATAAAGTCTCAGCGGGTGCAAGCGGCCATAAAAGTATGTAAAATAAATTAGGAGAGCATAATGAGAGACTCCAGCAATTCCCCCATAAATATAACATAACGACCACAACTAAAATGTCACAGAATCGAATAAATCAATTTTGCTGAGACAGGGGTGCATTTACGTTCACTTCACACAGCCATATTTCTGCATGTTTTACAGGAGGATCCCATTCTGTTTAGAGTGTGAGGGTATGGACAGAGATCCAGCTACCAAACACAGGTTCTACACGTGGCAGGTTTAATATGTTTTTCCTGTGATTCATCACTGGGGCCCTGACACCTGAGGCCAGTGCTGCATCCATTTTTTTCCCTAAATGGTTTCTGTAGGACTCTGGAGGAAGGTAGTGAGGAAAGAGAGGGTCCCTCGATTAAACTAATTCACTTCTGCTGGAAAATGAGTGAGCAAGTGCACTGGAAAGTATTATGACTGAACCCAGAGATAAACAGAGACTGAGTTTACCATGACGCCTGAATCAAAGTGACTCCGCGTAAGAATCAATTTAAATTTTCCCATTTTTTGAAAATATCTTAAAAGACAGGAAACAGGTTGCTGCACTGAAAATAGCATGATATTCTTCCCATAAAAAACAGTGCACTTTGGTCTTTCAATAAACATTTTCATTTAAAGAAAATGCAGAGAAAAATGAGCATATCTGGGCCAATTTACTCTTTATATTGCAAATTTACTCTTTATAAGATACTTGCATATCCTGGCTTCTGAGACCACCTCATAAAAACCAGGTGGTTTTATCACACCAGGATACTTTTGAAGAGCAGCTCAGGCTAGCTGGCTAATCTCAGAAAGGCCACTTGACCTTATGAGAACCTCTCATATGTTACGAAACAGGTCAATCTAACAAAGCACAGGGCTACAATTATTCTAAGGAACCTTCTAAAATGGCTCCCACCAGCCCAGGGACAACCTAATACCAGTTTGTGATGGATGACACTGGAGCTCCTCCTGCACACACACACACACACACACACACACACACACACACACACACTGTCCTCCCCTGAAGGAGCATCCAATCTCAGACCAGCACCTGTTTATGCCCCTGGGCTGGATTCCAACACTTACCCTCTCATCTTATGAATCAATGATGTTTCAGAACTAACAGGAACACATGCAAGGAGAAGTGGCAGGCACACAGAAGCCCAGTGCCAGGCAAACCAGCCAAGTAAACACAGGAGCCACAGGGAGAGAAAAGAGCAGGGAGTCCACAAGCCTATCACAGTCCTCGATGAATGGCAAGTGAGAACACAACACTGCTTAGACGAATGGCTTCTTTCTTTACTAGCAATTCCATGACCGCATGGCATCAAAGATTTAGCGAAAAAGCAAAGCTAATAGCATTCTTAAAATGATTATATCAAAGTAAATCCATCATTTAATAGCTCTGATTTTCTAAAATCTATAAGAAGGTGACGTTTCACATGGGAAACCAAGCTACCCGGTTTGTGTTTCCTGTACGACCTGTGAGGGCAGTAATGGAACAGCACACTGAACATTGGTTCCAAAAGCAACGCCATCAGCAGGACCAGGAAACCCCTACGAGGCAAACCATCAAAAAGACGCATGATCACTCCCCCCTGCCACAGACATGCATTTAGACCATGCTGACTGTTCGCTACCCTTCCACAAAGCTCGACTATCAGATATGCCTCTGGAGGTAGGTTGTTTAAGAAACAATTAGGAGGGTATACAAAGCCATTTGCAGGCAGTCTCGCTTCCTCAGCTCCCTAACTGGAGTACCTTTCAGGCCTGATTTATCACTCTGTCGCCTTCAGAAGGCAACATAATTAATAGGAGCATGGACTTCTAATTTCAATGACTTCCACAGCAAGTGGATTTCATTTGATTTATGATGGCTGGCGAGTTTGCATTTTATCAGTTCATTCAGTCATTATTTATGCTGATGACCAATTTCAATGGGTCGCTATCATCTAACTCGCTACTAATCAAAGAGAATTAGGGTTCACTGCATTATTTAGGAGCTACTAATTTATCTTCAGAACAAGGCTAACGAATAGTTGCAGCCCTGCCTGAAATACGCCAGTGACTCCAGAGTTTAAAAGCATGATTAGCATTAAGAGGGTCGAAGCAACTCGAATGACACGGTGTACTTTGCACGTGCTGTTTGAACTCCATACAAACTAAGTGCCCAGTAGCAAAAATACGAAAAGGTGTTTCCATAAGTATAATTAACTGCCCTTAAAATGAGTTCTGGGGAATACAGTCTAATCCGGACACATCAGAATTTAGAGTTTATGAAAAATGTACTGTGTATCAGACATTTTAGACATCCAGTGTAAAAACTTATCTGTACAGTAACAACTGGTATAACAGTGCAAAGGAATATCACTAATCTGAACAATAACAACAAATTCAACGGTGTACAAGCAAAGAGGCCACAGGCAGCTCACAGACAAAGGGCTTGAAATATAAAAAAACAGTAACCAGTTCTTGCACAGCAAGTACATACCCTATAAGATCAAGTACATACCCTATAAGATCAGGTACATACCCTATAAAATCAGGTACATACCCTATAAGATCAAGTACATACCCTATAAGAGATATAACACGCTACCACACTTACAAAACCTCATATCCATAACATTTATTTAACATCTGTATGCAGAACATGGAAAATGACAAATACATCAAGTTTTATTGAAGTCATTAGAAAACACTGGGAAGCCAAATGTGTGGCAGGAGGTGGACTTGTGGGCTATAAACACACTGTTCATCCAATATACTATAGTATTAAAACTGGACAGAAACAATTAGATAGGAGATAAGCTTAGGCCTGTCACGCCTTCACACAAACTTGGGAAGAAGCATCTTTGTTTTTGTTTTCAAAATTAGTACTGTTTTTTTTTCGTAGATAAATAACACAGCTTGACTCCCATTCAGTCCCAGTAGGTTATTTACAGTGATGACATCCTCTGTTTGATGACTAACAACACTAACAGTGTCAGCATTATATATGACACACAAAACACACACAACCCCTGCTATACGTGCCTCAATAACCTGAAATTCATTTTAACTTTACTGAGCGCAGAAAACTTAAGAAGAGAACTTCATGTTAATATGTTCAGCAGGAAAAAAGTCCTTCAAAGTTATCTAGTATAATTCTCATATACTGTCCCAGATGTCTAACAGTAAAGGAGAGCGATTCCAACATAAAAAAAAACCCACTCACACTGGCTAGAGAGTGACACTGTTCATACTTAGTCAAACTAGCAAATTACAACAAAACCAGTGCAAACATCAGCAGTTGATGACTGAACCTCATGTCTCAACCTGCCAAAGAAGCAGCTGGATAACAACAGCTTTCATTCCAGCTTAACCTTGAGAAGACCAACATGAAGTGCTTTTTTTTTAGGATAGAAATGCAAATAGTCGGGTAGAGTCCAGCTTATAGTTCAGCAAATGAATCCAGTATGGTGTGGATGCTTCCAGTATGCCACATATCCCAAACAGAGTGAAACGGGAGAAAGGTAACCCTCCATTTAAGTGTAGCATTCCTCAGTGGACGAAAGATTCCCAAACAAAACACAATAACATACGATTCAAGACAACATACGATGGAAAAAAAATCACTTCTCAAGCATGTGACTAGTCCAGTCCTGGCAACCAAACACTATTCTTTACCTGCTCTTTTTTTTTCTGTGTGATAAATTGCATTTAAGAAAGGAGCAGAGGCTAAACAATCCTGACATGACTTTATTGATTTGCATGAGACATATGCATGTAATCCTGTTTATAAGTAAACTGTGGCACAAGCAAATTTGAGTCACTGTTTCTGTGCCGAGGGAAACTGCAGGCAGAGCACAGGGAGATGAAACACAGCAGGGCTGGGCAGAAAGAGATGTGGGCGGCCCACTGGAATCTAAGAACCTGTATTAAGATTTATTGGTGGTGGGATTTTTCAGGGCTTAAGCATTATTCATAGTATACCCTCCGTGTCCGGGATTGTTTATAAAGTGAGACAGCTTCAGCTGAGCCGGAGCTCCAGCAGCAGAGCCTGAGCCTCGAAACATGGGCCCAGTTCACCCATACTCTCCCAGCACCTTGATTTGCAAGCCTTTCCCACATCCTTGATAAATGACTTAGAAAGACAGCGCATGCACCTCGCTCACGTTCACAAAGAGGAACCGATTTCCCTCACTCAAACTCATCACTTCATAGCGCAACTGTTTGCCGCGCTGCAAAATAAAGCGATCATTCGTGTTTATTCTAATTCGCCTACAAAAGGGAAAAGACAAATGAGTTTAAACTACCACTTCAGAGTCAACACGATCCATTTTGCACGATGTAGTCAACTAACTCCAGTCAAATCTAGACGAACATTTCAAATCTTCTCCATAAAATATGCCCGGTTGATAAGAGAGTAAAGGCTGGGTGAAAAATACACCATACAAACTATATAGCTGTAAGTACTGTCTGACGGCAGCTCCTGATTACAAAAGAGATACTTGCGGTGACTTAAAAGCCCTGTAAGGTTGTTTGTTCAGCGATTTTCACAGCCACACATACTTTACTTGCTCTTATTAAATAGAAACAGGAGAATCACCTTCAGGTTTATTAATGATGGTCCTCTGGATGAAAGATGCCTGCAAAAATTCCCAACATCTGTTTGCTGCGCTCACTTCTCAGCGGGGCTGCACCTATTCCTCATGCTTAATGATGCTCATCCACTCTGCAAGTTTTACGGACAAATGTGTATTTGGCCACATTCATCATTCTGAATGAGTGTTCTTGATGAGGCCACTGCTGGCCTGCTTTGCTCTTTCTACTACACTTTAACAAATGACAACCTTCTCCACGTGGTTTTCATTTGTGAGATGTATGGTCACACATTATATA
>JAOYMR010000008.1:9028306-9043306 GCA_025802075.1 Tenebrosternarchus preto
CCCCCCCCCCCCCCCCCCCCCCCCCCCCCCCCCCCCCCCCCCCCCCCCCCCCCCCCCCCCCCCCCCCCCCCCACGTATCAAAGAGGCTGTAAGGCACCACTAATGTAATATTATAAACAGCAGCTTTCATAATATTGTAAGATAATATACTGCATATTAATCACACAATTACAATACAGTTCTTGAAAATAAAATATTTAATAACAATAAGTCCTATTCAGACTAATAAAACCTAACTTAGCGGTTCATTATCAGAACTTACTCGTTTAGACTGGCTTTTTTTTTTTTTTTAAACGGCACCAGAAATACATTAGCAACCAATTGTTTATATTTTTAACAATAGTTTCAATTTGTCTAATTTCAGGATGACAAATGGCACTGACCACTTCATTTTATTGAAAAAATGTATAAAATGATACATTAAGCAATTACTAGAAAGGCTCACCACCCTGCACATTATTCCTCCCTGAAGAACGTGAATTCATTAACCCACATCTAATCCCTATTTATATTTAGAGGATTCAATGAAACTAAATAAATTGCTTATAGTTCAGGCTAAGTATGTGTGTATTAATATAGGGCATAAGGCAATACAATGATCTACACATCATTATCAAAGTTAAAGCAGAAGTCATAAATAAAATATTAGACTACTAGGGAAGTCCTAGGAAGTACAGCAAGTCATTACCATAATGGACCAGCTCATGATCTGCTTCCTTAACACTCAGTCCTTAACCCAAATAAATGTATTCCTGGCCCAATGAGAGCAAATCCATTTACCAGACAGAAAATGTTCATATTCTTCTTCTTAAATTACATGCATGATGCATCAGGATCAGGAAGTGCTCAGTGGAGAATCTGTGAATCCGTGGTAGTGTGGAGAAAGAAATTATCCCAATTTAAATACAAAACACAGTGTAAAGCAGTTAAAAAGCCTTACATTCTTGCGAAATCAGAGCAAAGAAGATCTGTAAAATAACGCCACCGATTTAAACACGTTAGCAGAATAGTGCCATAACACTATGATACACTGAAGAGCTGTAAAACAAGTAACCCGGAGACTGCAGGCCGTAAAATTATAATACACAGACGAGTTCCCTTGTCAAAGTGCCATGGAATTCATCATTACAGTCAAAAACTAAAAAAAGTATTTTTAGTAAATGTATCACTTTGTGACAAGTGCTTATGTTAGTGTCCATCCTAGATAAACAGACAGCAAAACCTGGTGACATACAGCTATGTGAACCTGTAACACAGTATGTATATGTGTCAGTTGCTAAACACTAACATGGGAGTGATGTGTTAGCTGTAATGATGGTAAGCTGTAATGATGGTAAACGTCATAAACTGACGTTAATGGTCAGGACACCTGTCACGGCAAAGCACAGCGCACGCTGAAATCACCCTTACGTCAGGATCCACAAGAACAGCCAAGCAGACACAAGTTGAATTTTTTGTTTGTTTGTTTGAGAGAAAAATCTAATGACCAGTATTTCCAACTGTTCCAATTTGACAAACGCCATTTATATTAAACAATGAAACTTTACTAACATTTTTCCTGTGACAGAGCACTGGACAGACCGCCATGAAAGTTTGCACATATAACCTTTTGTCCGGCCAGTCGTCACCGTCCAAAATCAATTTACCATCAGCGTCTGCAGAACTGGCAACTCAACAACTTATTTCATTTGTTATATTGAGCTCCATCTGGCCAGGGTCATTTGCCTTTTTAATTTAGTTGCCTTACGCCCTCTAATTTGTCTCACATTTACAAATGGTGTCGACTGCCGTACCAAGCTGTACCCCGTCAGCTGCAGGAAATATATTTTCATACAAATATGCCAGCAGTCGGCAGCTATAAATTTGCTGAGCTGTGTTATTAATAGATAGTAACAGATGTTTACTGATTGTTGATTACCAGTCATGTTGACCAGAGAAATCTGTTCATAAATGGATTGGTATTTATTGCTCCCTAGAACACAGCTCTCTCTCTCCTTGGCAGGACAGAGCACGGTGCCAGCTCTCCACAGCGAAGCACCAAGACAAAGTCGGCCAGTTTTCCCTCTGAGGTACAGCAACATATGTTCCACTGCTGAGAATGGCACACGCACGCAGAGGACGGGCACGCCTTGGATTCATGGCACTGTTTACACCTTATTTGTGTCCTGCTCTCCGAGCGCGAGAGGAAACAACTGTTTGGCCGCCGACACCTCGTACGACAACGCAAACAGTCGGGGAGTTACGGCGTGCCATTCGCTTGTCTCTCACCTTCGACGACTGCAGGCGCTGCCGCGATTAATCTTTCGGTCGGCAGGGCGGCGGGGTGGAGCTCCTCGCAGGGGACGCCTGCACAGGTCAGCCGCACCCAAACTCCGCTGCGAAAGGGCATTAACCGTACGTGAGGCAAAGCGAACGGCCTACTACACGTGAGGTTCACCTGTTCTGCCACCCCATCACTCACACGGCCGCTTTATGACGGAATCATAGCCGTCACATACCCGACTCATGTGATGACCTTAATCTCAAGTTCACTCAGACAGGTAATAAATAAGGAATATGGGGAAACTCTGGCCAAGTTATATTAATGTGGTAAAATGATAGCACATGGCTAAGGGACAGAAACCTTCAGGCAAAGATTTGCTGCGTTCACAGTTATGAGTTTAACAAGGTTCTCTCATCATTTTAAAGTAGAGAGGAAGAGGGCTCTTTTCAAAGAGGGACAAACACACTGGAAAATTACAAGACAGATAAAAAGTCCAAAGAGCAGTGTGAATCAGACAACCTGTTAAGAGAGTAATAATATCTGCACACTAGCCATATTTACAGTCCTAGCAGAGATCGCTGGACAACAACTTGCAAATACTGACAAGTTATAAAAGTTGAAGTGAGCCGTAAATAGCTTTGTCATTCCATCCGCAGTGTTATATTACTAGGACACATTTATCGTACCAATGCTAATCCTTTATTCTTCCCAAAGGGCAATGAGGTTCACAACAAATTAATCAAATGAACAAGATGTGCTCATACCATAAATAGTAAAAGTGGGTTTTTTTCCATGGGGGGGGGGGGATTCAGTATTGTTTTTCTATCACTGTAAGGGTTATGTCAGGCCCTGGGAACAGTTTGTATCCTCCAATAAATTTTTACAGTTGCTTCACCTGCCTGATATCCTTCAGCCATTTCCTTCAGAAGCTGTCAAACACGCCAACTATAATATATGGCCCTTCCAATGAGAACAGCTGTAGCCATTCTCTCTGCTGCCTCTTGTATCCTGTCCTGCATGAAATAATACATCAAGATTAATTGATTTCCTGTCACTCTCAGAGAAAAGAAAATTAATTTTCATGTATCTTTTCCCCTAACCCAGCATATGAATTTTGTACATGGCAAGTAATTTAAGTTTTTTAATTATTCATGAGAGCAAAAAACATGATGAAGTGGGCTGCCGATCGCCTCAAGGCCGCAGTTCAGCCCTGCATCTGCATCCAACAACAGCAGCACAGCCTAATGCTTGGATTAATAATATATGTATGTACATACATCTTAGTTCAACAGCTATTTCTCTCAGAACGACCTGGGAGTCGTGGGTCAGCAGGCAGCAGTTTGACTAATGTGACTGGAGTGGTTTGGTTGTAGGCAAATATACACAGTCGAGACCATCTGAGAAGAAAGGGATAAGACCTCAGAGCCATTTGTTGTAAATCCTATTTCTAAATGCACAGCTTAAATTGTGTGTCAATGATATTGGTATTAATCATCATATACTAAGACATTCGGCAGAGGCAATAAGGCAAGACTTGGAAGGGACTAATTAAACTGGGATATTATCACTCCAATAAATCTGCAAACTTCCCAAAATAATAATAATAATAATAATAATAATAATAATAATGATGCTAAAAATATGTTTCTTGCATACATTCAAAGCAATGATGATTTAAAAAAAAATAAACTTCAGCAACATACTGAAGAGAGGCTTTTTAAAAATAAATAAATAATCACAATGATAAAAAAAAGGTGGGGGCGTGCGCACACACACACACACACAAAAAAAACCATGAGTAGGTATGCTAATGAAGAACCATGCCAGGTAGATGTTTGAAAGGGCCCGCGTGTGGAGTGATGATTGAGAAGCTCTCAGGAGCACCTAAGCAAAATGCCATCCACTGCATAAGCAAGCAGTTTGAACGTGCAGGGCCAAGTGGTGGATGCCATCTTCCTGCTGCCAAAGCCCTCAGAAGGCCTGTCAGCCCGGCCAGCCGGAGATTGATGTGCAAGCCGCGCTCTGTTCCTCGACATTACATGCAACATGACAACCATGATGAATGAGAGCCAATTATATTCAGGAATAGGCTGTTTTTTTTTTCTAATACGTTGCCACCAATCACCAGCGTGAAGTCTGGTGGGGAGGGGCTGCCTTAAGAAAAGAAAAAAAAATATATTTAAAAAAATCACACCACGAAAACTTGCTCAAGTTCAGGCACAAGTAACCCAGAGGCTGCAGGCGGCCTGGAGCCCATGTGGAGGAGATGAACGCACATGTGCTCTAAAGGGGAAGCAATTGGTACCAGCGAGAAGCTCAAACCGATACGCAGTAATCAAAGTGCAGCTTAAAAGTACTTTTGACCTGTAGTTTTGTCAGAGACCGTGGTTAGCATAAAGCTAATTACAGAGTGTGTGCAGTGCGTATTTTAATCTTCTTAATGTTGTGAGCGTGGGACTAGTTAAATTGGTCTGTCTGGCAAGAGGCTCTAATTATTGTAAGAGAGCCTAATTAGCATTTAATGGAACACCAAAACAACTGTGGCAAAAATTGCACTAATACTCCTATAACAGTGTTCACAGTGTGCAATCAAGCTGCTTTGTAATACAATGAGAATTAATAGCATCACACCACAATGGTGAATCCTGCAACTTCCTGCTGAGAGCGGTAAATCATTTTTTCACTGCACACAGATTGTTCCCATCAACAGCAATTCCCAGGAATCCGAATAATAATCCCCCCCCCCCCCATTAATATCATACAGTTCAAATTATGTGTAATTTCAAAATATGCTTCAGCAAATAATTATCCAGATGACCCCAAGGATATGAAGAAAGTCATTCTATCACAGTTTAACAAATGAGATCTTTGAACAGGCCTTCAAGAGGGCGACTTTCCTGGCATTACATGAGATAATAGCCACGCTTGGTCTAGCCATTTAGTACAAAATGGCATTCATTCACTTTGAGTTCTCTCTCTCTGTTTTTTTTTTTGCTTGTATATTACATATTAGCGGTTATACCAACTATTACATGCTTTGCAAAAGCATATGAACCTGGAGCAATTTGAACAAGTAACAGAACAGAGTGGGAACTGATTTGTTCTGGACAAAAGCACATGAAAATGCTTGACTGAGAGGAATAAATTCCATCTCTTTCAACAGCCGTTTGTGTCTTAGAGATTTCACTCAAAATATCCTCCAATTTATTCATAGTTTTTGAACTGTATAAAAATAACAAGATTCATTTTGCTAGTGAAAACTATCTTATAACCAAGTAATATTGTTGATAAAGATACTGAATAGACAGTGAATGGATCTCCACAATCTCTCAGTGGAATGCAGCACTTTAGAATCAATGAAACACTATTTCATGTGGATTGTGATCATGCTGAGCAGTGGACAGTTAGAACTCTGTGGGGGAGCTGTTGGTAGAAGAATGGGGGAGGTGTTTCTCAAGCAAATTACAAGGAAAACGGCTGTGATTTCTTAAATTCTTGTGAATTCCATAGAATTTTAGCTTTTGTCTAAAAGTGTGTTCCATTACATTTGATCATGGACTGTCATATACTAGGCAGCCTTTACATACAACATCTGAAGAATAGTAAAGTATATCCACATTAACAGACGGGCTCATAAAGCTACTTGAAGATTTGGTCTGAACAGTTTTTTGGGTTCGTCTCACATCCGCAGGCATAAAGCTGAATGTTAGAAATCCAGAAGGTCAAAGCCCTTCCATAGTACTGTGGCTTACCCTTGGATTCTGAAGATATAATACAAACATTTGTTTGGGGGGGTTGTTGTTATTTTTACTGTTTTTATTTTATTTTTTTTAGCTTTTTGGTGAAGTTCAGAGAATCCTTTAGCACCATGCTTCAAACCTCTTCTTAAAGGGTTCTACCTGTCAAAGAAGGCTACCACCACATACTGAAACATAAGACCTGTATAATGTTCCTGCCTGGTGTATTTTGTATAGGTCTAGTGATTTGAGGCCTGCAGAGAGCCTTAAAGTGCAGAGGAATGCTGTGTACAGACAAACGACAAAACTGCACAAAAGAGCAGCAATTACCTCATACTCAATACCACTTCTTCACCAAGCCTCTGTACTGCAATGGCCCAATCTGAGAGGAAAACATGTCAGAAATGTTACAGGATTTGGCATGTATAGATTAATGGGAAGATCTAGGAGAAACATAGACCCTCTTCTGCTTCTTCAACACATGGCATTTTACTGCACTCCACTGATAGATTATTTACTTTCATTGTCATCTGGAGTTAATGTTCCTTGTCTTAGTAACAAAAACAGTTTAGAAAGGCAACTTCCACAAGTCAAACTCTGCAGTTTCCCAGACTCGTCTCTGCTGTCTATCTCTATTGAAACACACTCTATTTATTTAGGAAAACTTAAACAACTGCTGTTATGTCCGCCCAGTGTTGGCATGGAGCAGAGAAGTAGATTCATCATTACAATACTCAGCATGAGGAGAGAGGAGAGGTAAAAACTGCTGTGGTATAACAGATATGATTTAAGCCCAAAAGAGATAATGGGAATTTTAACGTCAAACGCTGAAGTAAATTCCCTTTATGTAAATATGCTAGGAAGGTTAATGCTTGCAGGCATTGCATAAACTATGGAGGAGGGAGAGAATAAGAGAGACTCCAGCTGTATTCATGAGATCTAAAGGAGACTGGATGAAAACCATGTTTCTGCTTTTGTGCTCTGTTGTGCTTCTGTGATACTTTTTTGCCTGAAGATATCAAGACAACCTCCATGCTGTTCATCTTTGGTTCAAAACACAGCACTCCACAAAGTGTGCAGATTCTGAACATAGGATTCCAATTTGTGTTTGTTTTTAAATTGCTTTTCTCTTAGAAAATAATACTGATAAATATATAATGAATTCCTGTACATAGATCCTGCAGTGACTTAGCAGTAAGACCTTGGGGAGAGTGAACTATGGAGTAACCCTTCTCCATGTTGGAGGCCTTGAGTGGCCGTGCCAGCTACTGTACAATATATATGAAGCAATGTAACTGAGGGCACTGGTGTGAATAATATTCACTTTGCTAGCAGGGCTGTAATCGTGAAGATTTATGATTCTCCACTCTCTAGATCTCCTGGGGAATCACATAAAAGCCAGTCCACTACAGAATCAAGCAGTGGGGAAGAAGGCGTGAACAAGATGGCAGCAGCCAGAAGCTCAGACATCACAGTCTTCAAGATGTTCCAGTTCAGAGTTCACTTACAACACCCTCAGACAATTCAACACCACCTTTGTTGTTGAGATATAATAAATAGTTAGCTGTACATGCGCTTATCTACTGTGCCTCAAACCAAGTTGAAGTATATTTTAGTAAATGCTACACTATAGGTTTGTCCTGAACCTACACGAGCATTTAAAGTTGTTGTTGATGTTTAAAATTAAGCTAGTTTTTCCTAAGATCCATAGTTCAAACTCTGAGCTTTCAGCATTATTACCGCCATTGTGATTAATAGCATTCTCTTCAACTTTAATATAATGTTTCTTAAAAAAGTCATAGTTTAAGTCATAATTGTTCATGTTGCATCAGACTACTTCAACACACTGTTTCTCTCCTACTGGATTGCTCTCCAGAATCTGATACAGCAACAGTACCAAACAAATCAGGCAGAATCAGACAGAGCAGCAGTAGGAAACAAATCAGACAGAATTAGACAGAGCAAACAAAGTTTTACAAACATAGAAAACTGTTTTGTTGAAATGACAATTGAGTTAGTTAGAAATAAAGGATGATTATTCTTACTTAATGTACTCTGCAATGATTCTGGAATGAGTTTGGAATCACTTTAGTGTTCCTGTTGTATTATTAACTTTGTAACTCCATAGAAAAATTAGACCATTAGTAAAAAAAATGACCTTAAAATATAAAACTTGGAATGGTTGGCAGTATATAATTTAAAGAGGAAAAAATGATAATGTAAGCAAGATTTTTGTTTAACTGTTTTCATACTGGATAAAAATACTTAGATGCACAGAACAATAACTAGATCCCATGGCACAAGGAAATGCATTAATTAAGGAATTAAGACTTAATTATTTATTGGAGGGTCTAATATCCAAAAGCAAGTGTTGTCTAAACCAACTACTTTTAAACCAATTTAGGATCCATTTGTTTTGGTGTCTGAAGTAGAAGGACTGAAGCTCTAATGGACATTAAGACTTACAAGGCCTCTCAGTATACTTGAGTTTAAGCCTGATCGTACTCAGGGGTCCTGTAAAATGTTGAAGCTTTTTTCATGGACACTCTCCATACTCTCACACATCATAAACACACTCTGTCACCCTGAGTCCCTGCATAAACTATCATGACATCCATCCGCTCCCTCCCTCCCCGTTTCTCTCTCTCTCTCTCTCTCTCTCTCTCTCTCTCTCTGGACATATAGAGAAGACTTTGCATAATGTGTATGTGTGTATGAACGTGAGTACGGGTGTGGGTGTGTGGGTGTGTGTATCATGTTTTTTATCAGCCCCACATTTTGTCATAAATCAAAGGGATATAGTCTGACAAACAATCCAATATCCAAGGTTAAGAAAACATGCAGAAAATAAATCACCCCAGTGTCATGTTCAATTTTTACAACAGCATTAAGCTGCAATAACTATAACAGGAGCTAAATTGATATAAGAACACTATACAATCAACTGCGCTCCTGGCAGAGGAACATACTCCTGAACAGAGAAACAGAAATATCATATTCTTCTAATATTCCACTGCTGCCATAGCACTGTATCACACAGCTCATTCATACAGATCGAGCTGCAGGAAACATGTGCAGGAAACAAGTTCTGTGCTTGCAGGAGTCACACAGGTAAAATGCATTTTCACCATCAGGGTTCCTTCAGCTGTAGCTGTCCAGTACCTTAATACCTTATGTAAATGCTCAACAAAACTAGCTACATGTTAAAATCCACATAAGGATGTAAATAGCATTTTTAAATTAAATCAAACTTTACTAAAAAGGATAAAAAATGCCTGCTGTTAAGGTGCTTAAGCTGGATCCAGACTTGTTTAAAGACATTTATATTTGCATATGTATTACAGGCACTCATTTATATTGAATAAGTAACTTTTTAAATTGATGGAGAACATAACTAATGTTCTTAAAAAACATACATTACAGTAATGTGATCAGTATGTACAAACATATAGCTGCAGTCAGTTAAGTGTAGAGAAATTCTGACACACTACACAGGACCTTCAGAGACAGGAACATGTGAAGTGGGAATCCTTCAGCTGATCCAGCATAACATCTTCACACATATACACAAAAATACATACTATGAGGGATTATTTTATATATATATGTATATATATATATCTCCCTCCTTATATATAATACAAACTTGCTGCTGAAACTTTGCCTTCTTAGTTTCTTAGTGCTGAGGTTTTGCATTCGTGTGCACTCATACACACACAGCTGAAATACTCGAGGAAGCCGGCCAACATGCTTCTCACCCTGGGCAGACACAAACATTTATAACCTTAAAAATGACTTCTGGGTAGCAGGTATCCAATTATTTGTTACCCAGGAAGCTGTGCTAAATGGAGAGCCTCGATGATTTACTCGCAACCTCTCCTTTTATTAAAACACTTTGTCTTATTGTTTTATTGATTTACAATCCGTCCTACTTTTTTGGCATCTGAAAACAATCAAGCAGCAGAGCCACAGAATGTTTGGACATTAATCGTTAAAAGACAGTGTTTTATTCCTGGCCAGGGGTTTGCTGCACCAGCTGCTATGCATTCTGGTAAAAGGGAATGATTTATGGCCTCGTCGCCATAACGATGAGGCAGACTCATTAACATATCGACAGCGCCCAAGATGGATCATCAGCATTGATTATTTCATGGCCTGTTGATGCCCATTTGTTAAAAAGAGTGGAGAAAAGAGGGAGAGAAAGGAAAGAAAGGGAGGCAGTGAGGAGAGAACAGCCTGCTTCAGAAGGCCAAGGAGAAGTCTTCAGGTCTTTAGAAGTGTATCTGGAGCACAACCACAGTACAAAGACAGCACTGCCTGATACATGTTCATACCAAACCCATCACCAAGCTGTCACACTCACAAATCAATGATTCGCAGCTCTTACCCAGGCTGCCTTACTTTGTGGCTCTGTACAAAGACAACAAAAGGGAAGTGATGTAAAATAGTCTCTTTACTTTTGTAATAAAGCATTTCAATATCTGTGGGTCACACTGAACCATCAACCAGTTAGTGTTAACACCATCATTTGTGATAGATTTGGTGCTTTATCCCCGTCTCAGTATTAAAGATGTGTACTGACATAACCATGAAAAATGCCCTAACGGGCAAGACTGACATTTTAATTTAATGTTTATTTTTAAACCGCAGTACGCCTAATGATGACAATGTATTAAGCAAGCATTACTTTTAAATACGTGCACTTTAACTTTTGTAAAAATCTAAAAACAAAATATACATTCTTTGAAGGCTGGCATATTAGGATAAATCACAGCTTGTCACTGAAAATGAAAGGCTTGTGCCTGAGAGGGAATATATAAATAAGGCAAAAGTGACTTGGGTGCATGTTTGCAAGATTTCACAGCTAATCACACACAAGAATGACTCGCTGTCTGCCTCTGCCACATCAGTCATTTTTCATCTCATGCTACTCACTGGCCCCGTCAAACTGCCTCGTCAAGGTCAGTTGAAGGGAATGATCACGCATACACACACACACACACACACACACGCAGACGTGCACAGACTCATGCCAATTTATCAAACAAACCTGTTTAAAACTCAGCAGGGGATGAGACCTCCATGCCTGCAGTCTCAGTGCAATGAAGGTAAGGTACTGTGGTTCCTTCCCCTTCATTACAATGATAGAGTTCCCACAGTGACGTTGGTTAATTGATGGGCCAATCAGTCATTACTGAATGGCGGGCACCTCAGTCCACCCCGATTGTCACTCCGTTGCCCGACTGTCATCAGAGTTTGGGGGCAGTAGTAACCTTGCCATGAGAGAGTGTCACATGCCTTTCTAAATCACCGTCTCCGATACCCAGCTGACTGATATTGACTATCTAATCTTAAGCAAGGAGCCAGAGAGTGACAGTGAGTTGTTTTTTTTTTTTTTAAAAAGATCAACTTACATTTGTATCAATGCCCGTGTCAGGCGCAGTGGCTTTAATGCGCATTGTGGGAGGTGAGCTCTCCGATACACGTCTGCTGTGCGGGGCACTCAGAAAGGCAGTCCACTCAAGTTCTTTTCCTCTGATTAAGTCGGTGAAGGGTAAAAGGGGAAGTGTGTGAGAAAGGCTTCCGCCCTCCAAATGTCCTTTGGTGGGCAAACTGAAGCACAGGGGAAGAAAGAGAGAATGTGTGTGTGTGTGTGTGTGTGTATGTGTGCGCGCGCGAGACAGAGGTCTGCCCTGCCCCTTGTACAGTATGGACGGAGCTTTTAAATTGCTTCCGTCAGTGGTGCTGAGTAATGAGTGTGATTCTAATCGGAGTTCCTGAGGCCAGCAGCATTAGTCTTCATCTCTAAAGGACCCTCTCCACCACCCATGACATCTAATGTAGAGCAGGTCCAGCTATAATGAGAATCCATTCCACAGCCAAGCCACTGCCTACTCTCCCCCCATATTGCACAGGAAGGATTTGGTCAGGACAACAAGGTTACCGCTCCCCATCTCCGCCTCCAGCGGCCATTACATATTCAAGGGTTAGAAAATGGCTGAAGTGTCGCACTGGTCTATAGCCACACAGTCACTAAAGCCAGTACAGTAGAGTACATGAAAGTCAATTAGACTAAACCACGCTTGAAGTGCCAGTCTTAATCCCCTCTTTCATGTTTGCACAATATCCTTTTGCACAAAAAGGTATGTGCCTTTATATAGATAGATAGATAGATAGATAGATAGATAGATAGATAGATAGATAGATAGATAGAGCAGATACAGCAATACAATAAAGCAATACAGCCTAAAAAAATGTACACAGTTAATTTGCTATTATGAATGACAAACAGCTTTACCACCAATTCTCTTGGAAAAAAGGTGGGAGAAGAATCAGGTTGTGGAGCTATGATTTGTTCTTTGTCTGTATATGGGTGAGGCATAATGTTATCAGCTTAAACACAGATTCCCATGTCCTCTGTTTGAAATTAGAACATTACTTCTTCCCACAGGCGAGTGCCTGGATTTGTGACGGTGTGCACTGATGACTCCATAAAACCCCATAGAGACATCCTAGTCTCCTCGCTCACCCTCGAACAAAAACAGAAAATGCACACATCTCACATCCGGTACTTTAAGTATATGCTCCCAGTGGTAGGAGAATACTATCAGAGATCAGGCAGGCTCTGGTCGCCTGTCACAAGCCCACATACACAGGGGGGGCCAAACCCCTGCAGATGCAAAGAATCCTGGGTGTGCTCAGCTAGCAGAGAGTAAATTGCAGTGGGGCTTTGCGTGGCTGAATACTTTAGCAGGTCATTTCTCTCTGTCTCTCCCTGTTTGCCCGTGTTAAACTCGCCCCTCTGCCCTCATCCATTCTCTCATCCACTTCCCAGCTTTGTCCATCCATCAATCGGCGCACTTTGTCAGCGCCGACTTCATCCCCCGGATCTTGCAATCAGGGTGGCTAGGGTACAAACGGAGGTATAGGAGCCCCCGTCTGCATGCGATGCCCCCCCCCCACCCCCACCCTCGCCTGCTGACGGGCGGATGGTGGCCCGGGCGGCTGAAGAGCCAGAGGCCCAGAGGCATATCGTCTCATATTGCGCAGGCAAGAAAACCACGAAGATGGCAGCTCCTCTCTGCTCCTAACTACTCTCACTCTCTCTCTCTCTCTCTCTCTCTCTCCCACACACACACACACACACACACACACACACACACACACACACACGTGCGCAGCACACATACGCTAATACATGCAGACATACACATCTTCTCTGACTCATGCACACTTGAAAAGACAGGTAGGGTCGAAGCGAGAAAGAAAGACAGGAGGCAAAAAAAAAACAAAAACGGAGGGAGAGGTGGAGAGCAAAGAGGAGGCAGAGAAAAATGGAAGGTGGCATTTGGAGGGAGGGGGAGGGAGATGTTTACTGGATTTTCTGAAACAATTGGTACTCAGGTCAGGCTGCGGCTCAATTCGTCTTTTCTTGCTCACACATCAATAGAAATCACACGGTGAAAATGTATCACTAATTAAGGGCTCATCAGGCTGGCGTCAGCTGTGCTTTAGGCTGAGAGCAGCTGAGCTCTGAGGGACTTCAGTGTTCTCCAGCAGCTCTTACTGAGAGCCACTGTAGGGAGGCTCCCAGTAGCACACTGCAGCCGCACTAACCCAGCTACTCAACACTACCTGTGACACCAGCAGGCATTACATTCACATTAATGTCTCTTACAATATCATCTCAGCTCAGGCTTGAAAGGTTATAGCCAGCTAATGGTAATGCTCGTGCCATCAGCAACTGCTAATACAATCATTTTTTATCACGCTGTAACTATTTTTTAACTTCAAAATGATTATTTTTAACATTTTCAAATCTGATAAAGAAATACAGGATGCCAAGTCCCTTTAAAGCCTAAAGTCTAGTATTAGTAATGTTTCAAATAAGGGAACCACAAAGTTCTCGTGGCAGTAGTTTTTAACACTTACACTGGGAATGTCAGTTAAGATTTACATTATACAATAATCTACCACAGAGGAAAATCCATAATCACGGAGGCAAAACAGTGATGAGGACTTCAAACCTTGTTTAAAATGAAGGAAAAACAAATCCAGTCTGTGCTTCACTCTGGGGCTGTTTGCATCCGACACCTCTAATTAGACAAGCAACAAAACGTTATTAATAGGGTGGACGTTACGGAATGAGCCGATTATAAATGGGCCCTGTCAAACTCGCATTCAGTGACCAAATGAGTATTCTCAGTTCACTGCCTGCATCTGAGCACACTCCCCTAGCCCTGCTGGATAACTAATGATTGCTATTAACCATACTGTTAGTGATGATGGCCAAGGAAAAAAAAAAAAATATCCACAAACATAAAACGTAAATAAAAACTCTAAAGAAGAAGAAGAAAAAAAAAGTCAAATGAGCTCATAAAACAGCTTTAGGCCTCCTGTGGTGACAAACAGCAGACAGTGTAGCTCCAGCAGGCCAACATGAGGGGATCTTGTTTTCTACATAATTAACACTTATTTGTGTCTTTAAAAATGGAATTCTATTATAATTATCAGCATCCGGCAGAATTAATGCAGCCATTACATGCTCAGCGTTGGCAATGTGGTGCCGGGAGGAATGTAATTCACAGATTACACTCAGAAAAGCCCTTCAGCCATTCAGCTGAGCTGGGGTTTAAGTGACAAACCACCCCAGCTCAGCCTTTTATTAGAACACAAAACAAATTTCTCATATTAATTAACTCCTGTCTCCCACCCCCTCCAGTACACCCCCTCCTCTCTGATATGTGGGCTAAGTATCTGCTCTGATGCCTCACTCAGACCTGTTCTCAAATAAAAAGCCCACTAATAAATGAGAGCCCTATTTACCAAGTCAGTTCCACTTTAGCAAATCCCTTAGCTCTGTAACACGGTTAAGTCTGCTTGGGAGAAATGTAAATACGTAAAGACAGGAGGAGACGTGTCACTCTCCTTCAGCAGGGAGGCCCTATTAGACCATATTTCCACATCTTGATTTCATACCGGTTCATCAGGTCCGAGAGG
>JAOYMR010000008.1:9048090-9062851 GCA_025802075.1 Tenebrosternarchus preto
GACTAACCCACCTACCCCGAGCCCCCATGACCAAAAAGTGGCCACAGAGGAGTCAAAGTGCATCTAGAGTTCACCAAGCAGGAGGGGGTTATGGGTGAGAGAAAGGTGAAATAAAATCAACAGAGAAGAAAAAACGAGAAAGACAGAACTTCCTACAACTTTCATTTCACTGCATTGAGGGGAGGAGCCAGTGAGCAGCGGACAAAAGCAGGATGATTTAGCCGCTGGCTACAGCTGAATATGCACCTAGATCACGGTGGGTGACATTAATTTGTAAGTGTTGGAGTTGGGAGATGAAGCAGTGTGTGTGGGGCATGGGAAGACGCACAGGGACACAGTGGAGAAGGTCAGCCTCGGTGGAGGGGAGGGGCCGGCACCATCAATCATCTCAATTTAGGCACTTTTATTAGTATGCAACTGCAATCTTCCTTCTGTAGGTCAAACAACAAAGGCCTGTTACTGGGTTCAGCCTCTCACACTCAAACATAGAAATACACTTAATCAGTATTGAGAAGAGTTCAGCTATTTTCTTAACAGCATAGTAGCTCAAATGGTGACATCACAAACATAAATAATTCTCTCACACACACACACACACACACACACACACACACACACACACACACACAAAAGAAAATGAATCCCAAAATACATCAACTATATCACCCAGATAAGACATTTGTGTCATTTTGCACCCTTTAACTAGCTGTGTTCAAACTCTGCTTTAACCGCTACGAACAAAAAACTATTAATATACTACTTCTGAGAGAAACTGGTACACCATAAAACATGACGGATATACCACAAAACTAAATTAAAGAAAACATTTAAAGCTTCTCCTGATAACACTGAGGTTTACCCTATCTGACTTCTCTCTGCTAGTCCAGATGAAAATCAATATTGACAACTAGCATGTCATCATGCAGGAACTCCAGGGATAGGGATCAGAGTTTGGATGCGAGTACCTAAGAAGGTTAAGCAAAGAATTAAATGTCTCTTTCCATAATGAAATTTCAGCATGAAAAAAAGGGAACGTTAACCAAACCTTGTGCCAGTTCACTGTCCATCTTGTGAACTCCAAAAGTGATGCTTATCATGTCTCAGAAAATCTGCACTCAGTACCCCTGCTGGGCCCATAGGGAGGAATAATGCAGTAGTATTGAGTTGCTGGCACATAGAGCCTCTTTCTGAATGCACATTTTCCAGGCCAGGATCTAACGAGAAACTCACTTTAAGTTTCCTTTATATGCTTACCTTTATACCGTAGATATATTTGGGGAAAAGGCAAAAATCAAGGTCCTGACCAAAGGTTTAATGCAGGATTCCGAATCCAAATATATTTTTGTGACATAAATCAAGAAAAATTATGAACAATTCATAAACTACTGTAGTCTAAACTCACTGATTGGCTGAGAGGCGCACATGGCCTCTCCAGTAATGCTGTGCAAAATTATGTGTATACTTCATTCAACTAGCACCTCTATAATGAAGCACATAATTTAAAGGGTCTTTCAGCTTTTCGTTAATTTGCACTTGTGGATCTTCAGTTTAATCTACGCAACTGAGGCTTCATCATGCCTTTTTAATTAGGGTATCTACTTAACACCTGAAGACCAACCTCCTCAGAAAGGACAATCCAAAGAAATATCTCCCCACAGTGTTATTAACAGAAATACATCAGCCTGGCACTACAATGTGTAATTAACAGGGTTCTGACAAGCCATAAATCCTTCATTAACACACTCCCTACTAACACACTGCCATGGTGGCAAGCGAGACCTAAATTCCACAAAAGCCATAGAGGCTTATTCTACTAACAGGAATTTATGTTGGGATCCTGCAGTGAAATGTAAACAGCAATTCTATAAAGGCTTCAAGCTGTCATGAAGAGGCTGATTTCACTGTTTGATTAGAAATGGAGGTACACTGGGTTAGCAGAGCTAATATTCGGAAGAGATGGAGATAAATCACTCCCTTGTGCTGTAGCAGATACTGGACCAGTGCTCTTCACGTGGTCTGGATAAGTGTGTGTGGTCAAGAGGATCATGCGCAATATGAAGTCTTGTTTTAAAATGTTGAAAATAAAATAGCTCCAGTACAGAGGGGAACCAGCGCTTGTAACTGTTTTTTCAGTCACTTATCCAGATCTTTTACAGTGTTTTCATCATTTAGTGTTTTCACGAACACTGTTTACATTTACACTGTGAAAGAGGGTTTATTTCTGGATGGATGTAGTGCTTGCCAGCACGGTGTGGCTTTTTATACGAGTGTGCTTTTCTAATGGAACACACCTCTGCTTGGAGACAAACATGGCAATGAAAACCCCTCTCAATAAGTTGCAGTTATAATGGAGCCTCTGTTGCAGAACCATCCACTTACAAAGTTTGGCAGGCAGTATATCATTCAGTGGTAAACAGCCCCCTTTATCTCATCATAAAATCAGCTTGTAAGCTTTTAGGTTTTGTAGCTAGTTCAGGGAGGGAAGCATCCCTCAAGAGCAACAGCCTGTTTGAAAAGAGCTTCAAAAAATACAGAAAATGGATGGATGAGGATAAAACCAAGTTTGAATATACAAATAAATGCATGAACAGAAATAGTTATTTTCTGTGTGACAGGCAAGCCTTTGAAATGTTAAAAGTTTTCTGCAGGCAAGCCTGATGTCAAAGTATTAAAGCAGAAATGTGAGGGAAAGCCCTACGCTGTTTGAGGCAGACAGGACCTGGGCAGGCTCTCGCAGGAGCAACCCAGGCAGACAGGCTAGTGTTGGTGTGGGGGGCGGCCCAGGGACGTAACCCTGCCTGGGCTGGTGGCCCTGATAAACACTGACTTCTCCCTACAGTAGGAGGGTTAGAAGTTCAAACCCCAGGCTTTAACGGTTAAGGCTGGGATGTGAACTCCTGACCTCCCAGTGTGAAGAGGGTCAGCACTTCAATGCAGAGCTGCCTGGATTTACAACTGCATGCTGACGCCATGCAAGCACAGCAGAAAGCAGCTGATAGCATCTCCTTCAGGGAGGAGTCGCGCTCCGCACTCTTTGTACTTTCAGTCACAGCTAGCCCGAGCCATAAATCATGTTAATTAGTTGACTGATAAAATAAATCTGGAGTAGTCAGGCAAGATCCTGTTTCCCGTGCTGCGGTTTAGGCCACGCTGCGTTATTTGTCATCTCCGAGTCACTGTTTAATCTAACCATTTGTAGAGGCTGGTTTTTCGGAGGGCCAGGACAAGCCAGGGGGACAGAGAGGGGCCGACACAGGTAGCTTCAGCTCATCCATCTTCCCTTGGGTGGTCTGGGCTGGCCTGCTCCCAAACACAGGCCTGATCAGCAGGGAACTAGCTTCACATGCAGATACACCACTTAGTTATCACAAAACGCTTTAATCAACTCCTTCATTTACAACTTGCCCCAGCGTTCAAATGATCATGGACATAGTGCCAAATGTAATTTAGCTTTTCTTTCTTTTTTGTAAATGTATTTAAATGCGGAGAACTAAAATGTTCTAAGTATTTTTTTAAGACGTCGTAAAAGTCCAGCTAAGGAGTAAACAATTTCAGTGGGGAAAATACACAAAAAAAGCTAAATAAAATGCACCTACAAAAATGGAAATTTCCGAGACCTCTGATCTTCATTTTGGTGTTATGACATCAGTAGTTTTATCACATATTTCTGATGTTTTGAGGAGACATGAAACCCCCTCAGCTCCAGTGGCACTTGCCAAAGACTTATAAGGTCATCTATTCCCAGTAACACTCCTTTCAAAAGTACACTGCTTCGTCAGTAATTACAGCTCTTTTGCTAGAGTTTTGTTTTGTTTCTCGCTTTGCTTATTCTGTCTCAGAGGCTAACAACCCTTCATTATTCATGGTTTGACTCGCAACTCACCGAAGCAAATTACACAGGAGAGTGACAGCTCTCAGAGGAGAGCAGCAGTGTCCTCTCCTCTTAAGAGGGCCTGTAAATCACAGAGACATGCTTTACCTCCTGACCTCTCACCTGCTGACCCTGCAGAAAGGCCATTCCTGCCATGTTCCATCCTCCCTCCCTCTCTCTCAAACACACACACACACACACACACACACACACATACAGTGATACACACAGACATACAAACAGACATAAACAGATGTCCTACCTGGTCTGCCAGTCAGGTCTGTCTGGGGACTGGTTTGCTTTGTTTATTACAACAAACAGGGAGTGTCAGAATGAAAGCTTTTCTTTGTGTGCATTATTAGACATGAGCAACTATGACAGTAATGAGTAAAACAAAGGTTTTTTTCATGTTTCACCCGTTGTTTAGTTATTACCGAAATATTAGGAAGCTTGACGTAGAACTTTAAACCAAAACCTCTCATAGGAAATGTAATCTAAGATCTATATATATTTGAAATAAACCTGCTCTACATTCCAGTGTTCATTCAAACATGGCAAACATGATCCTGAAAAATCTCCACATGGCATATCATATACCCGGCCAAGCCGCAGACTAAACGCTATTGTTCAACAGACCTTTCCCAGGATAAGAAAGAGCAAGGAAGTAAAACTGACCAAAACACAGCCCCTTTTACCTTTCAAAGAGCCCTTTACAATGGAGCTTGTATCACACTTGGTTCACCTATTCAAACCATATTGTTGTATTGATTGGGCAAACATCAGCACAGCTGACTTGTCATGAGTCAAATTTAATAGCACAGGAGTCCATTACATTGTACCAAAGCATCATCAGTCACTTGTGCTATCATGTTTTACTCTAATGCAAAACACACCGAAATAAAAATTTATGCCTTTGAGAGGCAGACTACATTCATAAAGCAACAAACAGGCAGGTGTGACTGTTTGAAAGCAGCGTGTTCACTTGACTTTAAATGTAAACATTACGCTGAAGTCACCTGTAAAGGCCAGCACAGCCATATCCTTTAAGAAAGGCCATTCCACACCAAGGCAAACAAAGCCGCACGAGGTGTGTGTAGGCTGGAGAGAACGGCACTTCTGTCAGATAAATGATACACAAACTGGTTTCGTTTGATTAACGAGGAGTGGACGCCACAGCACAAAGCGGTGAGCTCATCACCGGAATGTTCCGGCCTCTTTCCACATTCTCACAGGAGAGGATTATCATGATGAAGCTATCTCACGCTACCTATCGATCCTGCCTCGCTCTGTCGAAGGAAGCCACGTCAATAAAATCATCACTAAATGAATTCATTTTTCAATTGTGCTCTCCAAGATAATTAGATTGTGTATCAAGTCTTGGATTTGTGAATCATGCAGCCTTCCACGACATCATCATCTTTAGTTTGCTTTGAGTGGTGCTCTAATAAACTGATGGAGACACAATTCCATTCCTGTTGCACTACCAGTGAAGCACACTGTGTGAGCCAATTGAATAATTCTTCTTCATGCCCATTACTGGCTGTAGCACTAATATCTCCCTCTAATGGTGGATAATACACAATATTCAAGAGTTCAATGTGCACTGCGTTTGCAAATGCATCTGTAAAGAGCTGTACTTAATCATGCGTTTCACATCACACTCCTGGGACCAGGCTTGAATAATCAGTAATAAGGCCGCACCACATATACATTCTAGTTACATGTGCATCAGAACAGCATGATACCCAAACAAACAAACATGGTGGAAGGGGTCACTTCTCTTATCCCCCCTCTATGGATTGTGGGTAAAAGCATAGCTGAAGTAACAAGAACAGGGCCTATAGCACTGCAGAACATGTCTGTCTGATTGATTCAGATGCCTAGACTGATTTGTTAATGAAGAAGTAAATAGGATTTTTTTTTTTTCAAAGACACACATAGCAGGAAGGAGGAGAAGGAATCAAATTCATAATCTGGTTCATAACTGCTCGCAAAATGATCACAACTGCTACTTTGAACAGCAAACTGCCATGCTAGCGTGTGTCTTTACACAAAAGGCTCGTCAGTCTCTCCATCCCATTGAACCCAGGCCTCCTGTGCTAAGCATTAGCGCCATGCTAGCCATGCCCATGAATCATGCTGAGGTGATCATAGCATCATGAGCAAAGTCCCATAGAGACGCATTTGTGTGTTTGCTACATTTGCTTTTTCTTTCCTCATCTGAAGGATAAGCACAGCCTTCACTCTATCATCCCCCCAGATGATGTCTAAAGAAACAATAGAAGGAAAAAAAAAATACTACTACTGCAGTCGAATCATGAGAGTGTGACCGTCTTCTGCAATGCAGCTGCTTGGATTGCACCTTTTGTTTTTTTATACTATGACAGACATAAACCATCTAGAATAATGTTAGAAACAAACAGTGTAGAGGAATTCACAGTTCTAAATATAGAATGTACAAAAACTACCAAAGTAATTTGATAAATGAAAGTTGTAAAGGGTTGAGAAAAAAAAAAAAAAGTTTTGTAGCACAAGTTTTGTAATTTAACATAACAAAAGCTTTTGTTTCTCATAAGAAGACATAAGTAGGTCTTCTATTAAGAGAAATCCATTATAATGAAATCAACATAACCTCCAAATACATAATTTCAACACAGATGTGTTACAGTTTCCAATACACCAGGGTTATTTATGACCTGCCATTATAAAAGAAGCTTGTATAATTTATGACTTTCAATTAATGCATGAGTTTTTGGTTTCTTAGAGATCCACTGATACACACACATGCCAGAAATATGCAGCAATGGCACTTAGGCTGCTAGAGCAGATTAGAGACTGATTTATGAACATAAATTAAAAAGAATAAAAAATTTATGACTGCAATTTGTGGGCAGCCATAAAACTATTACAGAACTTTGGAGTCCCTTTGTCTCTAAGTGATGCAAGATGACTTAATCTTATGAAAATATAATAATTCACTCCTTTAGAAATACATAGCAAAGAAACCATAATGAAGTGCAAGGCTAAGTGGTTTGTGGGGACTGTGATTTAGCCCTGGTCCTGATCAACAGTGCTGTTTTAGTCAACACCCAGTTTCAGCTGATGTTCGCTTCCTTGTGCGCTTTTGCACGTCACCATGGTTCCCACTAGCATTACTGAGTGAATGGCACGGCATGGCAAAATAGAAGTCCATCCCTTACTGACAACTGATAGATTAAGCTTCCGTTCTGCAGGGAAGGAGCCGGGAATGTCAGTTTGCTGCTAGAAGAACCTCTACTCGTCAATCCACTGTGCACCTGGTTAAACAAGATCTGAAAGGTTGAAGCCCCCCCTTGCATCACAGTTTCTCACTGGGCTGTGTGCTTACACATCCCAGCCATGTGACACACATGAATCACTGTGTGCAATAAATGTCAGAAGATCACATTTGGAGGAAAAATACATTTGTTTTGCCCAGAGATACTTGACTGAGAGTTTCATTAGTAGCTCAAGAGATAGGAAAGGATGTGGAAACGAATTTGAATTGTAGAACTTAGAAATTTGAA
The DNA here is from genome assembly GCA_025802075.1 of Tenebrosternarchus preto. Taxonomy (NCBI): domain Eukaryota; kingdom Metazoa; phylum Chordata; class Actinopteri; order Gymnotiformes; family Apteronotidae; genus Tenebrosternarchus; species Tenebrosternarchus preto. The sequence continues at coordinate 9,055,507 of JAOYMR010000008.1, forward strand.
TTGAACACTGCCTCCAAAATGCAATTACATTGTACTTAATTATCAAAGTTATTGTCCTTTTATTATTACACTTTTAAAAGTGAGAAGACATGTAATATAATCTTATTCCCAAGTTTTTTTTCCCCCCTGTCATTAAGACATCCATTTATCACACATATTGAGCTGACTTGCTCTAAAGGCTAAATAAACTCAATTTGTTGGCACCCGGTAACACGTTGGGTGCGTTTGGATGTCCTGGGTGAGTTCACGACGGTGCTGTTTTTTTGGGGGGTTTTTTTGCGTACATGTGCATGTGACTCACCCAGCAAGGGAGTCATTAATAAAGATATGCCCAGCGTTGGCACCAGGCTGGGCTCTGGGATGTGTCTGTGAGGGCCCTCTCTGTGCCTGGGAATGTGGGTAGCCCTCTCCTTGGCTTGGCTGGCGTTGATTGTGCATGATTAATGGTTTAAAGGAACAGGGAGAAAAAGGTCAACTTCTGGGTTGGAGTCAGAGCAGCTACATAGGGAGTAATTAAGACACTTGTGTAAGCATGATTAATAAGCCTGAGCTGACACTGTGTACTGTAAACAAGAGGCAACCAGATGGTTTGCCACATACTGCATTTTATGCCGAGCTAGACGACTGCCTAAATGAAAGCACACAGTATAGGACGTGCATACACACCACACACACACACACACACAAACACAACACACAAGTCCTCTCTATTCAAATTACCATACACAGCTTATTTGCAAATTGAATCAGTAAAGCCATTACTATGAGCAATTCCTAGGTCAGTGCTGAAGAGAGTACATGTACAAAAATATTTACTAATTCACTAGATTTACTAATACAATTTTTATCAATGTCAGATAAAAGTGGTCATTAGCTTAACGCTAGTGAATGACACTGTTTCTTAGACATCTGTCATGTAGTAGAGAAAGCCATATGTCTCAGAAAAGTTACCAATAATATAGAGGGATTAGCTTTAGCTGGGAGACAGGTGTCAAAATGGCCCAGCAAGCAAAGATAACGACTGCTAATCAACTGTTGTTCTTTTGCAATACACGTCCAATTCACAAGTTTCATCCTGCATGAAACACAATTACAGAGGGCTTAAAGTTCGTCACGCAGTTACTCAGCCGTCTCTTCACGTAAAATGTTAGCGCTTAGCAGAAAAAAGGGAGAGGCCATAAAAACACCACCACAAAGAGCACGAAGGAGATGAAACGTTTTTCTGCACTGTTGCATGTGTGTACGGGGAGGCAGCGGTGGGCTTACATCACCCAGGACTATAGCTCACAAGTCATGCAGAAACCTCACAACTCTGTCCCGGCTGGAGCAGAGTAGCATTTCTAAACTGGAACAAAGGTTCTGCAAAAATAATATAGTTACTGAGGGAAGCAAACCATCAAAGAAACGACAAAACCTTCCATAAGAGCCATAATTCAGTAACCATAAATTCTATTAGAACAAAATTAAGTAACTAATAATGTACTAATAAGACCACAAAGCAGGGCGTGGTTAGCGTGGTTAGCGTGGTTCACAGGGTCAGAGACAACTGCATTCTGCTGGTTTTCTGTTGCTGGCCCTTTGACAGAGCAGAGAACAAAAACAGCTATGAAAATGGAAAATAAAATAAAAAAATCATAAGAGTTATTGTCCAATACAGCTGAGAAAGCCCCTCTGCTTACAAGGTGCTCACTGGCTTAGAGGAGCACATGCTGTAATTAAAAACACTGTGACCGGGAGAACAGTGCTCCCTGTCACCCACTCGGACTGGAGGGGAGCGGAGTCATGGTTGAAGTCCACGTGGTCGGAGCGCTGGGTGAAACAGAACAGCTGGGTGAAGTTAAACCTAGAGTTTGGCCCTCATCTCTCAGCAGGAGTCGGTGCAGAGCACAAGGCTCAGGGAGGGATCAACCAGACTGACAGAGACTGCCATTACACACATATACTCTCTCTCTCATATACACACACACACCCCTTTAACCAGGACATCAAAATGGCCACTTTTACATATGCGTGTATGCATTCCTCCATACTCATAATGATGGTAAATCTGTTCCCAGTACATGAAAGGATAAATTAGAAACAGGTGTTCAGCGCTGGGTTTGTAAGCTTATTAAAAGGTTCACCAGCTGGAGTTCATGTATGCATGTGGGCTAATTTGGTCTGACATGCATTACATTTTTAATTTCTGAAATCTTTTTCATGTAATTACTTTCATAAATGTCAAATTCATTATGCCCTTATCCTTATACTCATCCATCTTTATTCATTTAAATGATCTAAACGGAATTGTATAAGATGTGATTAAAAAAAAAAGCAGTCCAGCCTGGCGGGGGGAGTGGAGAAGCAGGACTCCAGCTGGAAGTAGCCAAGAGTCCTTGTCATCTCCGCTGCCTGAGAGATGCAGTACTTGAATCACACTGGCTTCACATTTATTGTGAGTGAGTTTAGACATCAGGCCAGCACTGTTCCACACATCAACAACAGGGAGGTGGAGCAACAGTGACAGTTACTAAGCAGCTTTGTCTTTAAGAGCCACTGGGAAAGAGAGAATGGTGCAACTACGTGGAGTGGATAGGCTCCATATGGCTTGAAATCATAGTCTGCAAAAAGCAAAACAAAAAGGGAGAGAAAGAGACCTTGAAGGGAGGCCACAGTAAAGAGAGCACGGAACCTTCCAGATCATGGTTCAGTTCCAGTTCCTGAGTGCTCGTTAATAAGCAAAATCAAAAACTTGAGAGCTACTTGAACAGCGCCGTGTTAAAGGGTTTGTGTGCTTGCGTGATGTCCACTTCCCGCTCAGAAATACTTGAGTTTTCATGCTGAAGCTCTGGGCGTAACGGATTTGTAGGGGGGGAAAACATTTAAAAGAGCATTTATCAAAAGAGAAGAACAGCTCAAGCCGTGTTTGGAGGGCCATCACCCTGATCCTCCAGAAGATGATGACAAAACAGGCCTTTGCACTTCCTAAGACAAATTCCACAGAAAATGTTGGCTGGGTGTCTTATATTGAAAAACTGTTTGTCCTTTTGTCCTGTCTAAGTTTCTTAAACCCTTGTCAGCTCAATTGTTCTGCCTGAGCACAATTATTATGCACCTGTCATCAGCAGCGAATAGAGGACTGGAAAACTACAGTAATAATATGTGAGCCTTCAGACGTTCTTTGCCCAGAAAAAAAGAGAGAAAATCAAAAGATGACTAAATATTTCTTGGTCTACACAAATAAAGGCTTGAATGAGCAGTCTTAGCATGTCTTACAAAGTATTATGCTAAAACAATCCATTGTGCCCACACTCACCATGATGCTTGTGGCTTAACTAAGCATCTGAATAATGAACAAATTTGATAAATTTGAACTTAATAATTCTTCTCTTGTGAATAGCACAAGGACAGATTGGTATGACTCTGCATGAAGCAGTAAAAAGATATTAAAAATATATCTCAAAGACCTTGGGGTTGTGAAGTATGGTCATTTTGCCTGTAAATGGCCAGAAGATTTGAATGATGAGCAATGTAGCTCAGATACTGCCACACCGAATAGCACTATAAACTCGCAGTGGTGATCTCTTATGTTTGAATCATGGCTTAACCCACAGTTGAGGAGAACTCCATGAATCTGTTCATATTTAACTGGTATTTAAGCATTTCCAGGCCACTAAACCTAAAAGCAGAGAAAGATAGGAGCCTGTTTAATCACTATAATTTGTGGTTAAAATGACACTGTAATAATCATGTGATTTACGAGCTCATTCCGATCTATTTTTATAGGTAATCAACCTTAAAAGTGTAGCAGGAGCGTCTGAATCCAGGGGAGATTAATGCTGTCCTCTCACAAATTATTCTTCATTGTCATTTGGGTTTGTCTGTAATGATGCCTTAAAAGTTCATCAGTACAAGAGGAGTTAGAAGTCAAGTAAAAGACTGTGGGTGAATATGAGGAGGTACTTAACACAGACTACTCTCAATGACACTTTTTAGCACCTTTTAAAGTCAATTTAAAACAATTTAATGTACACTTAAAGCAAATATGTTATATCCGCTTCTTTCATATTTTACACTGACACACCCTTTAATCCAGCTCGAGTCTTTTCCATGCAGGACTGTTTTATATTATGTAGCTAGCCCCAAAATTGCTTATTCTGTTTGATTTTGGTTGTTCTGCCGTACTTTGAAGACAACACACACTATGACATCATCCTGCCAAAGTTTTCACCATCACGCAGATCCCTGAGGTTGTTGCATCAAAGTTCACCCGGAGGTCAGGGGAGCCGTCCAATCGTCACATTCCAAAAGCAGCCATTTTGTGACTGTCATGCTCTACCACCATTTCCTTGTCACCCAGGCAACCCCCCCCCCCCCACACACACACACACACGCACGACAGAAAACATGTGCAGTTTCTTCTACTCTCTCACGCAGTCGAACAAGAACATTCTATACTTAAGTCACCTCCAAACTCCACTAAGCAATATCCCCCAAGTAGATCACGTACAGCAGCGGAACCAAGCAGAGGCATCGTGGGCAGCTGAAGATCATTCAGCAGTTAAGCAGTTCAGTAGTTCAGCGCTCTTACCTGGGGGTCTTGGGGCACAGAAAACACACGCAATTAATGCTTATACAACATTTTCAACGGTAACTAGGATACGAAAAAGCTGTGTTGTAATTTTTTGCCAGATAAAGGTCCATGAAAAATGCACACTGAAAAATATAGTGCATAACAAAATATATCTTATGTCACAATTCCAATGTATTCATACATTAGGAGTAAATATACAGACATATATACATATTGTACTTACTGTTACAGAACTAGTCTAATTTGCTCCTCTACCTCTGTGTCCTCTAAGACATTTTGAAGCATCATATATGACATAATTGAAATGCAGGTTCCTTTATGGTGTAATAAAAAAAGATCCAATTAATAGTGCATATCAATCTGTTGGCTCTGTCAAAACATATTCCTCTTGATTCATTACAGCATAGGTCCTTGTCCTCCCTGGCAGCCTGTGTAGCCCAGTAATTACACTTCTTCCTTTGACAACCTGCATGATTGTTTTCCTAACAGTATATTACTTCGTTAGTACTTTCCAACGTGGGTTATTTTTAAACTGTCACTTTCGCCAGACTCATCCTGATTTGCACTCGTCTGTTTATCATAACAATCATTAATAACTGTCAGTCTGTGCCATCAATATAACAAACTCTTTTCTTCATTAGCATGAGCCCCAGCATTTGTCTGTTCAGAGAGAGGTTGGTATTTTCTACCAACAGGCCCAGCCAATTACTATACTGAAATGGAATCGCATTAATCAAAACTTAACAAGGTGGCAAATTTAAAGATATCAGATTGCAGGAGACAGCAGAACTAATATGTCACTGTCAGAGGTGCTATGTAGGTATGTAGGTATGCAGCAGCTGTACTAAATATATCTCCCCGCACAGGCCACAAGAATTTTGACGTTTCACACGATCTGACAACTATCAAAGTAAGAGGCCTGAAAGGGCTCAGCAGAGCTTCGTTCTGAGGACACCCCCCCCCCCTACTCTGGCAAGGACAGTGGAAAAGAGACAGAGAGAGAGAGACAGACAGACAGAGAGAGTGAGAGAGACAGAGTCACAGAGACAGAGAGAGAGAGAGTGCAGAGAAAGGTGAGATAAAAAAAATGTCGAACGTGTCTCAGGGAGAGCCAGCAGGCGGCAGTTCATCATGTCTGCCTTCACAGAGACGTTTTCTTTTACACTTTAAATGATGATACTCATCAATCACTGGCTGACAGCTGCATCAAGCCCAGCTGCAAACATGCAAAGCCCGGCAGTCTGAAACATGCTGACGCCACCGATCGCTGCATAGCAAATAATCATTCAGCCTGTGCTCTGCGCTGGATTTATTTTCCTTCATATTAAACTCTCCTTCTTCTTCCAGCCACCGCAAAATAAATACCATCCATTTTCCCGAAGAACAATGTGCAAGTCTCCAGCAGGCTGCCACAGGGAGCCGGCACATGCAGAGTTAACGATTAGGCAGAAAGGAAAAAGTGAAGGTGACTAAACCTAATCAAGAAGGCCTGCAGGCCAGTGGTGCTAACCTTATGAGCAGGGCCAGGGAGCTTCGGCTCACGGTCATTATATTGACTTAAGCACTTGACTTTGGAAGGTCATTCTTAGATACCTCACATCCCATCTTGTGTCTGCTGTTTGCTTTGTTTTTTTTTTCCTTCTTATTTAAATATTTTAGGTCAAAGTTTGAAACAACACATTGATTATATATCAAGGGGGATATACAAAGAGCAATTACACCACTCAAATAATAGAGATTATAATCGTCTTAAATAATGAATTTGAATTTTTGGATATTAAACTACAATAGATTGACTTTTTGTAAGCAACATGCTTTTGAATTTTTTTTCTCAAATAATAAATATATAAAGGTATACCATACAGCTTTACATGAAAAAAATGTGACAGTACCAATTATTCTGTCACCACAGTTCATCTGTTTTTAAATAGACTTTTTTTTTTTTTTTTTTACAGGAAACCAAATTTACCAGAATGTGAGATGTTAGTGTTCCTAGCGCAAAAGCCATTAGTGCCAAGACTAAACAGAAAAGTGTGATCTTGAAGGCTCAGACACTGACCCACAGCACTTGAACTTTTACTGACAACCACAGCAACTGTCACAGAAAAAATAAAAATCCCTAAGGTGGTTTATCCTTTTTAATACTTCTAGTACATTTAATAGTGCTCAGCAGTAGCACATCCGAGGTGCTTAGACGTTCAAAAACAGCCACGGAGACCAATGACGGATATTAGCAGGAGAGGTTATTCATGCAGCAGGACATGGCAGTCTCACACTCTTCCTCCTGAAGACCATCATCCCTCTCTATTCTGTCTCCTCCTTTACATTTTGCATGGTGGCGATTGCTCATTTTTTCTTAAGGGGAGACTATGGAGCAGATGGATGTGAATTCAAAGTTTCCTGATCTTTAGCAGAAGTTATGGAGGGTTATCTTTGGCTGTATATCTCTGTGCTGGCAGGCCTCCCCTGGCGATGAAGGATTAAGCACCACAGCTGTCTCTCGCTCCGAATGATGCAGTGCAGCGCTCCCCGACACGACAGCATCACTTAATCTTAATGTCCGCTCCTCCAGCGCGCCCGCGCAGGACAAAGCCAATCAACATCACATGCCACGAGGATGGACCTACTGCTTGGCCCTGGAGTCTCTCACCCGCACCGACCGATTAATCAACTTCAGCCGGCCCAATCCCAGAGTTCACTTCTCTCACAGCACAGCTGAGCTCACCGCTGTGATGTATAGGGTGGGGTGGGGGGTGGTGTTGAGGGGGGGTG
>JAOYMR010000008.1:9072592-9087326 GCA_025802075.1 Tenebrosternarchus preto
ACAATCAAACAAACAAGACAAACATTTACAATGAGAACTGAACAAAATAACCTGGTAGAAAAACAAAAACAAAAACAGGAAGTCCATAGCCCCCATGTTTTATTGAGGTGCAACAGACTGGTGGTAATTAAGCTGAAACTAAGAGCAGTATGTCTACAGTGCAGCGGTGAGGCTAAAAGTGAATGATGTGCAGACAGGCTTCAGGTTCCTGCTCATGCACCTGGGCTGAGTCAGTCTCTCTGAGGAGCTTCAAACAGGGCCATCGGAGTCAAAGAGACAGGCAGGCCCATCAACACTGGAGCATGCTCCTCCCTCCCTCACACACACACACACACACACACAAACACGACACAGTGCTCGAGCATGCACAGCTCGCCAATGAGAAACACAACGCACAAGTGTGTGCCCCTGTATTCTCCTCCAAATGATTTCCTGCCATTTAAAAGACAATAAGCAAGCAGCTATAGACCGATGGAGGAGGCATGTCATTTTCAGCACGCTGTTGCTCAACATCAAGGAAAATCAATGGCGGCTCCGCAGGGGCATGGAGAGAGAGAATAGAGCTCTGTTTCAGGTCCGTTTGAACTCATTTTCTTTTCTCTGCGGTTGCCCTCTTCACGCAGCCCTCCCTTCCACACACACATACACACACCCTCCCCCCTCCTCACAGCAGGCCTGACAGCTTGACACATTGACAGCTTGCAGTGAATGACAACTGATTTGTACAAATTTCAAGCCTTATAAATCTACCTGTCACAACAACAGCATAAAAGAACTCGGACCCAGCAGGTAATTCAGATGAGAAGAGATGGGGGGGAGGGAGAGGTTTGACAGCACTGTCTCAAAGTCCAGAGCTTTACACTATGACAAAATATCTAAAATTACATTATGAAGTAAAAGCCTATTCACCTTCACCTGGTCATCTCTGGATGACACTCATACATTTCAGTGTCAGCAGGTGACCAATTGTCACTTTCAAGTGCTTAAAAAACCTGAGCTGGCCTCACCAGGAATCATCAGCTCAGTTTTGCTTTATACCAATATTAAAGCAGTACCACCTGCTACAAGCAGGATTACAGCGCCACTTTCCCCAGTCTGCACTCTGGCTGTGTAAATGAGCGAGAGGCCTTTTTTTACGCTATTTAAACAATATCCCACACTGCACCAGGACTCCAGCTCCCCTCTAGCTTTCATCTGTTCATAATGGCAGTCCTGGCAGGCAAGGTCTTCAGTAGCTGTAAATCCTCTCCAAGGGTGTTTTTTTACTGCCAGAAATAAACTACGAGGTAGAAAAATCAATAGGGAATGACAAACAGAAAACCGGTTAATAATTCCAGGTAAGCTGTTGCTGGCATTTTAGCACATGATGGCTCATTTGTGTTAGGTCATCAGGTACCCTGTTATCTGTAAATGCTGTGAAGAAAAATTTATATTAATTAGTATGTGGCTGAGGTGAGATCAGAATTCTTATTTAATTTGCAGAAAGCTAAACGCTTAGTGGATTGTATAATGGTGAGGCTTTTGGAAACAACTAACTAATAATATTAATGGACAGTACTTTCTAACTGACCGTTTTGGTCAAGCTACAATATATAGCAATATACAATATATAGCACATATGATTATTTACAACATGATATTGTGAAGACTAGTTCAACTAGTACAAATAAAAATGCATCTATAATGAATGAGGCATCAGATGCTGTTGAGGAGATTGTGACCATTTCATTTGTAAAGTGGAACATAACCCTTGACATACTTATATTCAAACACAAAAGCTCCTTTCTTTGTTCGTGGTTATTTGAGGCCCCAACAACACTTGAGAACCTTCAGAAGAACAATGGTAGACAAAGGCTGAGATAAACATGTTACTGCATGCAAGTCATCTGCCTTTAACAAGATCTTGGTGCAGCTCGTCAGTAAAGCTCCAGCACAAATGTGAAGACCAACCCAGTATGACCGTTCACCCCTGAACTTAAGATATACACTCAAAGAACACCTCCAAGCACCAACTCAGATTACGCTTGCCTCTTCTCTTTATAATTGGATACTGTCTGAAGAGAAAAAAAAATAGCAAGCAAATATACATGAACTTAGCTGTGCAGCAGAAGGAACGTGTGTGTGTGTGTGTGTGTGTGTGTGTGTGTGTGTGTGTGTGTGTGTGTGTGTGTGTGTGTGCGCATGCATGTGTATATCTGGGTCTGCTTGTGTGGAAGGGTGTCTGTATGCAGAGATATACATTTCAAACAAGATCCATCAGGCTGTCAGCAGCACATGAACTGATGGCATAACCCATAATCCAGGTTTTAATGTATTGGGAAAATTATGGGAAAGTATACTGTAATCAATCAACAAACAAAGCAGTTCACACCTTCAAAGAAAAGCCACAGGCTTAAACCTGACACTGTTTCTAGAGGCACATACATCTGCACAGATCTCAGATCCGACTAGCCATTCAGCGCAGGCATTTGAAGCTTAAGCACCAAGCAGCCTTTCAAACCCCTCTAAATATTCCAGAAGCTCCCTGCAAACATTGCATCTGTGTGAACCCATTCCAGGCTCCACAGTGACCTTTTTTCATACTACACTTTAATCTTTGTGTACCTAATATGTTTCTGTGCAGTCATCCCCTGTTGTTTGATTAAGATTTAGCCTACTGAACGCTCCCTGGACTGGACCAAAAGGAAGGGGAAGAAAGCAAAAGGATTAAGTGCGACACTCCCACTAATGCAGTCAAACTGTCACCCAGATCAAAGGGCCCAGCCAGAGATGAAGAGAAGTTCAGGCAGGTGTCCCCTCCCATTCTAATGCCAGGACAAGTGCATGAACTTGTATCAGCATAGAGGAGCAGTGCTTCTGCTGTACCCTGTCTACCATCTCCCTCGGGTTACAAGCAGACGACACCAGAGCTAATATTCCCCCCAAGTGTTAATGTGCATATCACCTATTGATAAACACTGATTATATACTTGGATTTTCCATGAAAACATAAATAAACTCACAGTCAAGCCTGTCCACAAAAGGACAGTGTGTGTGGGGGTCAGCCTCATACTTGCCATATTGAGCCACAAACACAGTGTCTAAAATATTGGCAAATCCTTTGCAATTCATTGTGAAAAATTCTCTGGAGTTCAGCTTTTGTCCCTGCCAGTCGGTAATTTATCAAGATGGCAGGCAAGCAAACAACTTATTGGAATGATGTTATTGCAACTTTTATGAAGTACAATTAAGTAAAATGTCACTTTACTTAAAGAGGCCCATCCCCCTATTAACGTTTGATTTAGCCTTTGCAGTACTCTACATTATTTTATATAGCTCAATGATACACCCCAGAAGGAAGAGTTGAAAAGTTGCCAACTCCATTATGTTTATGCAACATTAAGCACATTTTCACTCTACAGGAATATACATGCATGGCTTTCTGTATAATTCTATACATTAATCACTTTCATAACTAAAACACTGGAAGCAGGATAAAAATCATGCAGATAAATTCAACAAACACAGAACGTGCAGTGATTGTATAACACAATGGCCCACAAAAAGACTCGTTTAAATGTGTTCATTAAAAAGTAAGCATATAGAAACAGCACTAAAAGTGATTATAAAGAATGAACTAAAACCTGTCAGAACCAGTTTCACTTTGCACAGTAAGCGCGGTTCTGAGATAGAGAGTGATTATATCTACATACACTAAGGACTGTTGCTATTCCATATTAGCTGGATATGGTCTTCAGGGGCTCATCCCATGACAAAAAACTTTGTGTGTTCAGACTTTATGGGCAGCAGCATGTTCAGGGCAGAAAGCTCTAAATAAATACAGGCATTCTTCAAGGCCTCTCCAGTGACATCACAGCCACTGGGGAGGAGGCTTGTCCTCGACATGTCTTACGCTCAGCCCAGTTTCAGAGAGGACCTCCAAAAACACCAGAGCAGCCTGGCAGATGTGCATGGGAAAAGGGGTAAGATTATATATGAGATAGAGAGACAGAAAGAAAGAGAGAGAGAGGGAGAGAGAGAGAGGGAGAGAGCCTAGCTGATAGTCACACAATTATTAAGAAGCCTGAATGGTTCTCATTAAGGCATCTGAGGCCCAGCTGGTCAGTATCCAGCAGGTCAGATGTAGTTCAGCTGGAGGTCTTGTGATCAGGGGCTTGGCTGGAGTTAGCAGGGGGAGGAATGAGTGATGGCCGTGGGGTGAATGCCAAACCCATAAATCCAACTGGGCCTGACCCACAGCCTCCATAAAGTTTATTTACATTTTCACATTGCGTCCACCTTTAAAACTTCTACGTTTGGTTGACTCAAAGCAGAGATGTATCTTGAGCATCGGTAGTGGTTTTATCCAGTTGAAGCTCTTTTAACTTGTCGGTTCACATCCGCTACTGCAAAGTAGAGTCAAAGAATCTTTTATCAATTGTGTGTTTGTGCTGACGGATTCTATTAATACATTTCTCCACTGCCTCTGCAGTTCAGCAGCTGAAAGACAGAGCTAGGAGACATTTAGAGGCCCTTAACACTTTATTCATGATTTCATTTAAGGCTCTAATCCCAAAGTATGGTGGTTTGTTATCTTAAAGCTTTATTCAGATGAGCGATTACCACGGTTGATACCCTTTTGCAGCATGGTGTTGCATTCCTCTAGTTTTATTATTGTACAGCAGAAACTATTTGCTCATACATTCCCATCACTGGGTGTCTGCTAGGTTGAAGCGCCACATTTAGTGTGTGACATGCCCATAAATTAACAGAAGGTAATGAGTGAGAGAAAATATCCATGAGGGTAAAGAAAGGGGAGAAAAACAGCACTGCCACCAACTGCATTTTTTATTTATGGATTTAAGGGCGGGGAAATAAATAAAGGAAACCAACATCCCACAGTTTGACGTTCCAGCAGGCTTTGCATGGAGCTTTTTGATGTTGATGCCCATAGTGAAACCTTGTTTGCTCAGCCATAGGGTGGAGCTGGAAGGCTTCTCACTCCACCGGAGAACGCAGGCTACTGAGAAGGGCACGCCGGGGTCCTCTCAGGCCTGAACATCACCTTGTTGGGGGGGGTGGGGTGGGGTGGATGAGGGTCAGTATTATTGCACACACCATCAAGGAAACACTGGCTGACAATAAATCCCAGGGAGCTGTGTGGTGCAGACAGAGTGCTGAGGAGAGATGGAGAGAGAGGATGAGGACAGGCGTTTGGCTTAAGCTGCACAGCTCTGTGCTCTCGTTCAACTGGACCCAGCCGTTGTGTAACCAGTGCGACACTGCCAAGCTATGCTGTACACTTCACAGGCCGAACAGAAACTGCAAGTACAATTTCTAGGCTCCTAACACTTCATGAAAACTGTGTTTGGAACACAAAGTAGATTCCCAAAAAAAGTCTTAAAACAAAGTTCTCAGAAAGGGTACTCCAGGGACTTAAGTGTTGGTATTCGGTTTCCCAACATAAAATGCAACCACTCATTCACAACTCCACCTAAGTAGTCATACAAGCCCTCTTTATTCACAACTACTTATTTTTGCCATAGAAATCAGGAGTGGGAGGGGGAAGGCATGTCTTGAGTATTTCTGGCAGTTATAAAATAAAACCTTTATTTTGAGAGTGGCCTGTCAAAAATGGGAGTAGAGGCAAAATAAAAACTCGGCATAAAATAATCATTCAGCCGGTTCTGTGGTAGGAAGGCTGCGTGGCCTTGTGTGAGAAAGTAGAGAACATGCCTAAGTTATTACTGCAGGAAGGCAATCTGTCAAAGCTGGGCCGTTTTGGCATGGCGAATACCACTGGTGAGATCAGAGAGTCACATTCTGCTTGCAATTACTGCTAAAGGACCTTGGATGCAGGCAGCCTGCTATCAATTATTTCCTTGGCCTCAGACACTTGGAGCTGTCAAACTGGTACTGTCTTCTGTTTTGTAACAGTACAGGAGAGGGCCCAGCATGCTGGCCCCTGAGACATTTGAATAGTTTATGTCATTAACCAAGTTATTATAAAATCGCACAATTGCCGTTTATTCCTGCTGTCTTTCTCTCTTGTTTCTCTGTTCGTCTCTTGCTTAATGTGGGACTAAATGGGTGAAGGGCTGAGCTAGATCTCTGCCCTGTGTGTTTATGCCAAAAGGAGCGGTCCCACCGTGTGACCTCTGCAATCCAGCTCTGACTCCGTGCACAGGCCAGCCCACTCCTTACATGCCGCATGCCTTTATCAAGGCAACACGCTTTAACAGGTGCTGCACCTCCCCTCCACACTTGAGGAGGAGTGGACCTTGCCACTTGCACATATGCACAGCCATGCAGGAGGGCCTCTTTTAGCTCGCTGCTAAATGGTAATCATGCAGGCGATTATCGATCGGAGAGTATCTAATGGCTCGGACGGAGATCTGCATATGCACGGATGCAGCACTTATCTGAGTGAGCGCTGCTAGGCAACCCTGCATCCTGCAGGGATAAAAGGGAGCGAGGGGAAATTAATCATTTTTCCACAGTGTGACAGCACTTTGGCCTGATGTGGATAACCCATCCCCCGGGGCAGACCTCTAGATCATCCAGGGCTGTTGCTTTGGCAAGAAATGGACCGTTCCCCCCCTCCCATTCTCCTGCCAAGTCCTGGGACCTTATAGCTGAAAATTACATTCTTATGGTAAGCAAATGTGCAGTAAAGCAATACTGAAGTTGCATGAATCAGTCAGAGGAGAAGAAGGAAAAGGTCATTACTTAGGGCCTGCTAGGAGGACGTGCCATGAAGCCTCGCTCACACTAAAAGTGGCCCACGTGCCGTATTGGCTGGGCTGCTTGGTATTTCTTAAGCTATAGTTACTCTACGTAACTAATACGTCCGATAATACACTCAAATGAATCACAAAAAGTTAGCAAATACTCGCAAATCTTAAAAGTCAGCAGGTGAAACTTAGTCTTGACGTTCGGCTTATCCCATGACACACTGGGTCGTTAAAACATTTTGTAGTAAAATACTGAATTCTGCCCCATTTACCTACTGAATGTGTGTGTTCCTGAAGCCTTGACAAGTGTGAGATCATCATAGTTATAAAGTTAATAGGAAAGGAAGACAAAAAAAAACAAAAACAGTAAGGACGAGGCATCAAGAGAACACAAGAGAACAAGCTCCATTTTGATTCAGAGCACTCAATGAATTTTACAATTCCAGTAGATGATGTTCGGCAACCTCTGCAAGTTTGCTAATGACTGACTAGAGAGAAAAAAATAAATCCACAGTGCTGACAGAATGATTATTTAGAGCTGAATAGGCTGCCATTTACAGGGGGAAAACATTGAATAATCTCTCTTTTCAGCATCTCTATGGCAACATTACCATTTATTATGTACAAGCAACAAAATTAATTAAATCAAATTCCTACCTGTATGGATAACCTTTCCTTATATGTACCCCTACATCTCCCACAAAATGATCCCAAGGATTTTGCTTCTTTTAATAGAAAATTAAAGTTTGATTTTAAGCCTTGAGTTCCTTTATCTCTCTAGTCCTCAATAGGTTTAGTCATGCACAGAGAAGGTGCTTAGAACTTTGCAAAGACTCTTCTCAGAAGAGCAGGGACACACAGATTGTCAGAACCCTTTGTGTAGGGTTTACAGCTTAAACCTATTGCCCTATACATTGGTGACCCCTTTTTCCAGAAACTGAAAAGTTTCTCTCAACATCAAACTCTGGATTATCTTTGATTTCCTCTCAGGTGAAAAGAATTTAAACTCTGCAGATGGGGGATCTGACAGACAAAAGGGATAGGGAAACGTTTAGTCACCATATTTATCAGGACCTGGTTACTACTTGTCAGGAGCACTTTCCCTCCACATGCTAATTAACAAAGCCCCCACCCCTTTCTACACCCTTCCCTCCCCCTTGCTAGTCTTCCTCAAGGCTTAAGGCCATGCCTTGTTCCAGGACAAGGACTAGCACATCAAGGCAAAATCCAGTTGCATGCAAATTCAGATCAATAGGAAACCTACAGCTTTGTCTTTGGGCAGATTTTGACTACGCTTAACAAAGAGTGTTGATAAGTCAAATGTAAAGGTTTCAAATTATCACTTTAACAGTGCTTGCTAAGATCAACAACAATGTTCTAAAAGGGGCCCACTGGAAGAGCTTCTAAAGCTTCTACACAGTTGATTCCATAATATGGAATCAGTTGAAAGGAAATCTGGTGGAAATATGGCAGAACAGAAAATGGCCACTTGGAGACAGGCAGACATCCGAGTGCATATGCCAAAATGTTACCCAGTGGGGATTTTTTTATTGACAGCACAGGGCTGTGGACATGGCTGTAACTACATCCACATCTGTACATCAATACATCAAATGAAGGTCTCTCATTGGCTACAGACATTCTGGAAAATGTAAGAAGGACAAACCTTGAATTTCTGTTCACGCACACTTGTAAAAGTGTAAAGTATTTCAATCATACAAAACCAGAAAACCAATCAGCAAGATCTGCAATTAAAGTAAACGACACGTGCACCCAGTAAAGTCTGAAGTAGGACAAATCCTGTGTCTTCTGACAAAGTAGTTATCATTCCATTTCTCCTTTAAAATGTAGAACTTTTCCACAAACGTGTTATGGATCCACTGAGATGCATGGCACTTTAACAGAATGTGCTGGCATTAACTGTCGAAAACCCTGTGCTGTTTCCAGGGGAATGCCAGGCATGGTTCATATGAAGCAGATCAGAGAACCCGGCCACCACAACTCGCCTGCTCCCATCAATCAAGCAGCAAATGGCTTCTCTGACACTCCCACTATTCATTTTCCAGGGCGCCTTACGTGACCACCATCTTGAAAATAACAAGAGTGAAAAAAATAGGGGTGGAAGGGAGGACTTGAAATCGTTGCCAAATGTTCCCTTCTCCCAATGAGTTCCAAGCACATTGCCCGACAGGAATGCTCAACATATCCCAGGTGGAGTGAAGTAGTGAGTGGATGAGTGAGTGAGGGAGGGAGCTATTTTGATATTTGCCCATTTGAAATTTTTACCAAACACCATGGCCTTCTCTTTTGCTCCCCGATTTTCTATCTGGCACCGAGCGTTCCACTCTCCCCCACATAGGCCTGAATCAGATTTACAGCAACTGTCAAAGTCAGGGATGACAGATAAATTAATCTTCTCTTCATGAGTTTACATCCCAGGCATCTGCACTGCTGATCTGGCCCTAACAAGCACCGGGTCTCTACAAGCTGTCTTTTAAAGTTGATGTTTTCATGGCTGGAGATGAATTGCCCTGTCATGAGAATCTATTTATACAGCAGTTAGAGGGTGGGGCTCTGGATGCAAGACAGGATGATTTCATGGGCTGAGGTCCCCTTGAAGCATCTGTTAAAATCTGCTTCTGTCAACCCTGCGTCTGCCCTGAGTCCTGCACCAGATCCAATTCACAGCTCTGGCTTTCTTCTCTTTATACACACACAAAACTTTATCATTCTGACTAGTGTCTGTAGCTGGGCTTTGTAACCCTTGAATTTGTCAACAAATGCCAGAAGTGAGAGCAGTTCTCCTTGATTGTGGCCATTAGAGAAATTGTGTTTCTTTGGTGTGCATGGTAAGGGGAATGTGGCTGCTCATCTATCATCAGGTCTCAGCATAGCCTTTAACTCGGACTACCACATTACCCAACTTAAACAAACCGAGCAGGAAACATGCACTCAGCAAATGAGCCTTAATGGCCGAGCAGGTATATTATAATATGTTGTAGACGACTTTAAATGCATCATTTAATCAATGGGAGATGGGTAGACCAATCTTAGAGCAGCTCAATAACAAACATACTACATCCAGTTCACTACAGCAGAAACATGGGCTAATTTGCAGAGCAGAAAACACAGTCATAAGAGGAACAAGAGATCCTTCAAAATGATTCATTATTAGTAGGGCTGTTTCAGTTTCATATGTTTGATACAGTTCTATACATTTAATTGCAAGAATCTGGTCATTTAGGCCTTTGTGTTTCCATTTCACAAACGTTTAAGTGCGTTTTAGGATGGGATCTTGCATGATCAAAATTACTATCCACTTTATAACACGAATTGTTGTAAGGTCTATGATTGAGTTCACCGTTTCCCGGAACTTTCTGGAAACAAATCTTCTGGATTTGTTTTGTTCAGACTCTGCTGGCCTGAAGGCAAAACACACATTATAGAAAGAGGGGCAGGAGAGACATTTGACAACATACAAACATGGAGGTCGGCTTTGGCTTGAAGTATTATCACTATATGGTGAAAGTTTTTTATATGTGATTAGAGCAATCTGCAAAGCACTTTAGATTATTAACAAAAATTATAAAAAATTAAGATGGCAGCCCTAATTCCTAATCATTTTGGGAATATATTACATACATAACAATTACAAATTGAAAAATATTCATGTATTTTTTATAATAAAAAATCACTGCTGACTTTATTTTATGGTTTAAGTAGAAAGTCACGACTGTAAAATGAGACTTTCCGAGGTTACAAATAGCTTCAGTTGAACATATGTAACACTGAAAGGGTCTTAGCCAGTTCAGAAACAAGACAGGACAGTAGTTGAGTAAAAAGTGCTGTTAAAATGACAGCACTCTCACAGTTAGGCACTTCTGAATGCAGTCAGCCCTTAAACAGCAGATGAAACAGAATCCATGACTTTGCCATGGAGGTAGTTGGTGCTGTAATTCATCTTAAAATGGATTGCTCTGTCACCTTGACTAACACTTACTGAGAGGCTCCATCAATACCTTTTGTCAAAAGCTGCACGCTAGGTAAGATGCACCATCAATCACTATTTACATAAAATGCAAAAAAAAAGCTCAAGATGAGCCAGCATGAAGGTTTAAAATAGAGAGAAGACTTTTCTGATGATACAGGTCAGCATGTGCTGACTGAGAATTAAATTACACACATCCACATCCACACACACACACACACACACATCCACACACACACACACACACACACACAGTGTAGGTCCCCCTTGTGGGTCCCTCAATAGGTCAGAGATGCTGCCAAAAAAAGCTCTGATTCTTCAAGGCATGGATTCCACAAGACTTCTGAAGATGTCCTATGGATCTGGCACAAAGATGTTGGCAGTAGATCCTTTCGTCCTGCTAGATATAAGGTGAGGTCTCCGTGGATTGGAATTCTTTTTCCAGCACATTTCACAGATTCTCAATCAGACTGAGATCTGTGTAATTTGGAAGCCAAGTCACACCTTGAACTCCTTGGCATGTTCTTCAAACAATTCCTATACAGTTTTTGCGGTGTGACAGGATGCATTAAACCTTGCCACCGCTATTAAGAAACGCTGTTGCTGTAAAGGTTTGTAACAATGCTTAGGTAGGTGGTACATGTCAAAGTAAACATCCACATGAATGCCAGGGCCCAGTGTTTCCCAGTAGAAAATTTCCCAGAGCATCACAATACCAGCCTGTCTTCTTCTTGTTCCAGCCCTTCCGCAATGACGTCTTTGCTTCCCATGACTTTCATCTAGACTTGGGTGCCCATGACCCAGTTGCCCATTCAATTGTTCAGCATCCCTGGACCACGTTAAGTAGGTACGAACCACTGCATACTAGGAACACACCACAAGACCTGATGTTTTGAAGATGCTCTGGCATGTGTGTCTAGACACTACAATTTGGTCAGAATTACTCAGATCTTTATGCTTGCCAATTTTTCCTGCTTCCAACATACATACACATACATATACATACACACACACACACACACACACACACACACACACACACACACACTTCTGAAATGCGTGATGACATTCAAACAGTTTTGATTTTTAATTGATTTATTAAAGGCAAATCAAATGCAACAAATGATTTGATGATGATAGTTGATTACAAAAAGGGTTAGAACATTTCTCTAAAGGGTTAGAACATTTCTATAAAAAGGGGTTAGAACATTTCTATAAAAGATTAGAACATTTCTATAATGGGGTTAGAACATTTCTTTAAAGGGTTAGAACATTTCTATAAAGGGGTTAGAACATTTCTCTAAAGCAGTTGCCTCATATTTAATCTCTGAGCAGGACCCTCTTGGCACTGTTACTATGATAGCCAAGTTGTTCTTAAAAAGTATAAAACAATTTAACTTGTAAAATAAAAAAAAAGACAAAAGTACTTGTTTGAGTATACTGTTAGGCATACATAATGTAATTTTTGACATCAAACCTGCAATACTCTAAATACCTAAAACGTAGCTTATGTAGTATGAATCACTGAGTTCTTCATTTTTAATATGCCACTTTGATGGGAGTCCAGGACAGAGGAAAACATGAGGACTCCGTTTAAACTAAGTGTTTAAACTCCAGTCCAGCTGGTCTACACAGAATGAAAGCTGCCACATCCTCCTCCAGCCCCACAGCTAGGATCAGCCTGACGGTGTTTGGACAAGGGCAGAAATGTTAAGGGAAATGAATATTTCACTTCTTTTCAAGCTCTCAAACCCATTCAAGATTTTCTTTAAATAAGCTTCATTTGATATGAAACACACACACACACACTTGCAGGTCATAGCTTTTGGCAGAGAGTTTCAGATTTTTGTCACACCAGAGGTAGGCTTCAACACTATTTATTACCGATGAGCAATTTACTTTGCTTTCATTGCCGTCCAACAGGCTCACATACACTAATCCCATGACAACACATTTAAAACACACCAGCCACGAAGGCTCTCCTACACAGGCATACACACAAACACACATACACACACACACATACAAACACACATGCAGATATAATCATGCACACATACACACAAACACGCATGCATACATAATCATGCACACATACACACAAACATGCATGCAGATATAATCACACACACATACACATGCACAGATGCACGCACACACATGCACACACACATGCACACACACATGCACATACGTACACAAGGCTAAGGAGAGAAAGGAAAGGAAAGACAGGGGTTAGTTTGAACACCCATTTTTTTCATACAACAGTTTAACAGTTTAGTTAGAGCGAATGTTTGTTTCAATATCTGTTTATTATGTTGATAAGTTTGTTATGTTTAGCTCCACAATCACTTTAGGAAACACATACCATAATTTACTGTAGTAATTTATAACTCTTTCCATGATGTCAGTTGAGTATTGATGTCAGTACTCACAATTCACTAAGTCACATTCTTTTTGAAATACAAGGATTGGGGGGGGGGCATGCTGGCCACATTAACAGTATTGTACATCTGAGTGAAAAAAAATGTCCACATACTGACTGTGTGTATGTATGGGTGCACAGTGTGTGGATCTGTTTGCACAAAGTGTACACACACACACACACACACAGAATTCAATTTGGAAACCATCATCTACAGCGGAGAGGCGGACAGGAAAGTCATATTGCCATAATGCTCATATTATCAATCATCTTGACGTTTTATTGGCTTTATCACTGTACATGCCATTAAAATGATGTCTGGCTCAGATTGTCAGGGGGCAAACATTAAACAGGCCAGGATTAAAATGCACATCTCAAACAAGCCTTTCTCTCCCTCTGAAATGACTACCTAGTCAACAGCATGGCCTCCTTTGGACTTAGAAATATACTGTCTAAAAGATGGTAAACCCAACACTTTTACTGACAAGCTGACAGCGTCAAATTTACTGAGATGCAAAATCGTTTCTGAATTCATTGCCTGGTGCATTAGAAAATGACAGCAAATAAGGTGGAGAATTATGAACTATTGGATAGCGCTAGTATGTGGACTCCTCATCGAAAGTCAATGGTAAACTCTTAACCACTGGAGTGATATGCTAATAATGGTGCTTTTCATAAGACAACATTAATATTACCACTTGAGCTATTAAAGTCATTTTGGTGGTTCTAGGAGCTCTGAGGAAAATAAATATCCATAATTCAACAGATCCTGACAGTTAAAAGGTTGTAAATGGACGTTTAAATGCTACCACTGTTGCCAAGCTGGCAAGTACACCATAAAACTGAATAATTCTGCCTCACAACCCTTAATCAGTGGGACACTAAGCAAATACAGGAATCCACAGCTAAGGGGAAAACACATTTACATACATATTCTTTTTGGAAGAACCATAACTCATGTGTCAGATAAGCTTGCATGTCATCTCTCCATCATATAACTACTGACAGACATAGTACATCATAAATCCAAATAAGCACACACACACAAAAAAAACCTGCAGATGGCCAAAACCTCACATCTGTTTTTGAAAATAAAGATAAATTCCAAAAGGCTGAAATGATTGATAAATGTGTACCCACCAGCCGGCTGCACTTCTGTGCGCACACACACACACACAAACACACACACACACACACACACACAGCAACAGAGCTCCTCTGGGCCACTTATCAATACTACATCACAGAGCAAAAAGATGCCCAGTGCAGGTTCACTGAGATCTGGTTACAGTCCTTGACATGCAGTCATAAAAAAAAAAATCTAACTTTTGTCCATCCTCCTCTGTGGTGAACAATGTTGTCCTTTTGTCCATACTCCTCTGAGGTGAACAATGTTGTCCTTTTGTCCATCCTCCTCTGTGGTGAACAATGTTGTCTTTTTGTCCATACTCCTCTGAGGTGAACAATATTGTCCTTTTGTCCATCCTCCTCTGTGGTGAACAATGTTGTCCTTTTGTCCATCCTCCTCTGAGGTGAACAATGTTGTCCTTTTGTCCATCCTCCTCTGAGGTGAACAATGTTGTCCTTTTGTCCATCCTCCTCTGAGGT
>JAOYMR010000008.1:9088589-9109724 GCA_025802075.1 Tenebrosternarchus preto
CGGCCCCCCCCCCCCCCCCCCCGCCCCCCCCCCCCCCCCCCCCCCACCCCCCCCCCCCCCCCCCCCCCGGCCCCGGGCCCCCACGCGTGGGAGAGGTGGGGGTGGTTGTATGGTGCGCCCTCTTTGGGGATTTAAGAGGATTCTCCCCCTCAGAGGTGCTGGAGGGCTTCCCTTGAGATAATGAGAGGCCTCTTACTGGGCTGCTAAGAGAAACATCCACTGCATGCATCCATGGGATAACAGCACCTCCACAGGAGCTACAGCCAAAAAGCTTTCAGCAATAGTCACAGAGGAGCATGAAGAAGAATAACACTTCTCACACAAGGCATGCCAAGCCCACAGCAGAGGGGAGGAACTGCACTTTGTGTAATTCTCAGGGTGGAAGAATGTCCACCTCAATCATAGAGCTGGACTCCAACACCCAAGAAAAGGGTGTTGATACAAAAAAAAAAAGATACAAAAATAAATGACTTCTTATAACTATAATACGTATGGTCAGATAATCCCACAAACACAGTCCCACAACCATGACTCAAACGATCATCTGCTGACCCGAGATACTATACTATAGTTCTATAATATACTACTATAGTTCTAGAATATACCTATAATATACTATAGGTTCTCTTATGCAAATCTGGTCCAAAGGCCCTCGGAATGACAAGCAGTCTTAAGTCAAAACCTTTGAGTTCCCTTAGACTTCCATTACACTTATAATATTAACCCTCTCAGCTTGTTTCTAATGGCAACACAAATATTCACAGTGACCATGATTCTAGCCATTTGGAAAATGACTGGTTATCTTAGTTATTTTTATAAGCAACTGGGAACGGTATTGTTAATTCTTATTTATACATGTGCACAATTGTAAGGCTTGCTAACCTTCCTATGCAGATGTGCACGGAAGACAAGCATTTTGACACTTAGAAACACGTGTAATTGGAAAAGAAAAATTCTATGTTACCATGTTAAATATCTTAAAATGTTTTTTTTTTTTTTAAAGACTTGCTTTGTGAAATATGAGAAGTGTTAGGATGTGGCCCTAAGATACTAATGAGCAGACTTGGTGTTAGGATGTGGCCCTAAGATTCTAATGAGCAGACTTGGTGTTAGGATGTGGCCCTAAGACTCTAATGAGCAGACTTGGTTGACATCCGTCTGTCCAAGACTTTCAGAATAGTCCCAGTTGTACAACTGCAGGCAGAAGCAGCCAGGATCAGGAATGTCGAATCTTACATGTACAAAGCTAGTGATGAAGTAGTAGAATTAACACAGGAGGCTTAACTGATTTGCTGGCTTATGTACTTTTGTTCACTAAAAAAAGACTGCAAGACCATCCAAGTGTGTTGCAAGGGCAAGTGATATCAGCAAGTGATATCAGCATTGTGAGTGCGAGGGGTAACATTTACACAATGCATTTATTAATTATACATTAATATGATGTGGTATCCGAATGAATGGAAAATAAAAACAGACCTTAGGGCTGTACCTTGCTGGTGCCTAGAGCTACTACAGAAGTACACTTTCAGTTCTAATGTAACTAAAATATAGAGCAAACAACTCTGCCATGAGAAGCTCTATTTTTCTGTCTGTAATACAAGCTATCCGGCTGGCAGCTCCCGAAAAAACTTTATACCAAGCAAACCTAAACATTTCTAAAACATCGGTTATTTAAACTTGCACACTCTCTGTTTTTTGCCCAAGAAGAAACACTGTGGTTACTTATATCAACTGGAAATCTATTTAAACAGAGCTTTGCATCATTATCTCCACTCAGCTAATATTTGTGAACACTTGTCTGACCCTTCAGGAGACATTCGGCCATCCCTTCATAGCTTCTGGAGATTCCTTTTATTTTTAGCACCTCCAGCTACCTCCCATTGGTTTTACAACTTCAAAACACACCTCATAAAAAAATCAGGAGTTATCTGACATGTGTCCCCCTACCCTGATGGCATGCCAACACCAAAGGCCAGCATTGATTTTCTGTAAAGCAGGGCTGGATTAGCCCCCTTTAGGGCTCAGCTGCCTCAGCACGGCCTGAGGGGCTGCTATAAAACTAATAATTAATTTAAACTGCCTGCCTGGGCTATGGAAGGAACCACACTCACAACACACAGCCAACTGGTTGCGACTGTCTCTCCATAGAAAAGCAGTCTGTTATTTATATATTTGGCACGTTGGACAAAGGCAATACATATGTGGCTACGTTATGAAGTCTTGCACAAAGATGGATGGCTTTGACTTGGAATGTGTCACGAAATTATTTTGGGAGAAACATTTCGCAATAAATCCTGCGATTCCCTCTTCTTCTAGCATACTAAATAAACTCCCTGTAGGATCCACACAACAAAGCCCAATAAAGACCACATGTACCGCTCGCTCTGACTGACAGGCATACTAAAAGCAAATTAAGGGTGAGGAGAGAGTGCAGGACACAAGCTAACTGAGCAGGCAGCCCTTCTCCCTCTAAAGACTGCCACTGCGCTTGAACCCAAACACAGGGTCAAAACACCTAATTCCCTGTCCTCAATGGGTAACAGCCTTTCAGCTCATAACAGCCCCAGCATGCTCTTATCAGGGCCAGAGCACAGTGACTCTATTGAAAGAAAGACAGAGTTGTCATGTGCTCAGACCACATCCAGTAGGACCCTCTGGAAAATGTGCTACTGAACCTACATTTCTCAGAAGCGTGTGTATCGGAATTAGAAACAAGGAGGTTCGCTTGGAGGAAGCAAATCTGTTACCAGAGTCCACACCACGAGATGTAGACTTGTGCTTGCAGACTAGCAGGAACGTCACATGTCATCTACAATCTATTACTGGAGAGGACAGCTAGGGAGAGAGAGTCGCATTCCATGAACAAGAGGCAGACATGATGTGTGGCCAGAACAGTTCCAGTGTCTGTGAAAGTCTATGGAACATTTTAATGACATTAAGTCAACCATCACAAGACGTCTTTGTAAAATCGTAAAACCCGAGATCTAAAACGAGTGCTTGGGCTTTTTTTTTTTACAGTTGTGTATATATCTGGCCTCCAAATAGTGTTCTCATTCCTTTTTTTTTTTTTTATCCACATGCTACAAATTCAAGAATTTAAAAATTCAAAATACCTTTCCAACTTGCATGTGTGAGCTACACTGACATGACATGTAAGGGTAACACAAAAAAAAGAGACTCTCTCTGTACTCACTGTACCATACATGAATGTGACTATGAAAATGAACTTCCCTCTAACCCCAGTGCCAACAGGAACCATGTAGCCAGTCTGTGAAATTTCCTCCTTTACTTTAGTGCCAGTGAGGCCTCCGACTGCAGGGGGCAGGTAAAGGGATTTCACCTGCAAGGCTTTCATCTTATTGACACACAAACGCTCCTCAGATCAGACGAATGCAGCCTGTGTAGGGGCAGCCCGGGCTGTCTGTCGGTGAAGAGCATGCTCGTGAGGATATCCCAGTGCCTCCTCTTCCTCCTCCTCTTCCTCTTCCTCTAGTGCCAGGTGTTTTGAAGACTTCCATTCTCTCTCAGTTATAAACATGGGCTCTGAAGACCCTCTGGCCCAGACATGAAAAAAGCAGCTATTCTCTCAAACACAAAAGCACAGTTAGTGCCGAGGGACAAAGCATCTTAAACATCACCAAATGTCTGGAAAATGAGGCACAGAGCAGAGAGGTAAATACGGCTGCTTACTGTATACACACAATGTAACACACAACAAGATGAGTATCTGCAACATTATTCTTACTAGACAAACCATAGAAATAGCAAATATTCCTACAAAACAAACAACCACAGAAAAGGAAAGAAAAGTAAAAAAATAAATAAATAAATAAACCTTTTAAAAAACCTAGGGGATCTGAAGGTGGTGAATCTCTAAACACAAAAACACTTTTTTAATACACAAAACAAAAACAAAACTGTCCCCAAAGTCTTTACATGTACAAACGCCCAACGTTGAAAGCACTTGTAGAGAACACAGTACAGTATATGAAGATAGTGTTTTTAAGGACAGTAATAGCAATTGTGTGCTGCGGCTGTAAAAAGCCAGTGAGCAACTCTGAAATGTGCAGGGGAAATGTGTTGCAGCTGTGTTCAAAATCTGCAGCAGCTGTTTAAACCCTCTGCAGTCTTCTGCACAGGGGAAAAAATGTACTCCTCTCCCAGCCAGAGTGCATTTGCAAAGCAAGCAACTTGGGCAGTTCTCCTGTAGTCGCTCACTCTCCAGGTGGCACACTACTGCTCAACAGCAGTCAAAACACTGAGGCCTGACTTCTTATTCTGGGCACCAACGATACTAAGAAATATTACAGCAAACGTTTTCTCATCATGAGTACCGTTTCTTGGTGTAAATTCCTAATGACAGGATTCGGCGTGTTTTTTTATGGTAGTGGGATAAATTCTCACGGCATCAACATTTATCATATTGCCTGGTAGGGAAATTGCCCACACCCCCTTCCCTCCAAACTTCAAAACAAGGGAAGGGGAGCCACAATCATCTTCTCAAGCCTTGGCATGATAAAGCCTGCGTATCTGTCTTCACTTTTCAGAGCCGTCTCTCCAGGAGAGGCTGTGGGAGACAAAGTGTCATGAAGCGAGCACACACTGAGGGCAACACTGAGGGGAAACTCCTTTGTTCGATTTCCAAGCTGCTAACCTTTTTTTTTTTTTTCCTTCCCTCCCATTGGGAAAAGTCCAGGAGAAGTTAATGAATGGCAGGCCCTCTTTGCTTCAAAGTACTAATAAGTTCCATACCTCCCCGTTGCTTACATCATTAATCAGCAAGATGACTTTGCATGATAAGGGACGTAAGCTGGAAGTGATCCACAGGCGTGCAGGCGGGGGGGGGGTGCCCATGCCGCTGGAGAGGTGGGCATCAGGGCATCAGTCGCCGCACTTGGTCCAGAACTCATTCAGAACTGTGATCCCACTTCACAGTTCAGCCATGCATCAGTACACCACAAACACACTTTACTAAACATGTCACGTGGAGATCAAACATTTAAGGTTCCATGGTTTTTTTTGTTTTTTTTTTTAATTCGTTTGCATGGTTGCCATAGTAGTATTTGTACTCTCAGCATTTAAGAAGCATTAAAAGAAAAAGAAAAAAAAGAGCAAGAACACTAACCTAACTGTGACATGTAAAATTTCACGTAATACTAAAGAGCGCTTTTACTATCAAAGGAAGAGTAACGTCTAAACAGTTTGTGTCTTAACATGTCAAACAGAGGAAGATACTACAGTTCCGGTCTGCCATACCAGGCTTGGTCTGGTCAGGCTATAAAAATCCATCACTGGCTTTGTGCTCTGCTAAAGTGCTAAGGAAACATATTGTAGATTTTAAGAGCCTTTTTATTCAGCCAGACTGTGTACTAAAACTAATTGGATTTCTGTCAATGGAAAAAAAATATATCCCTGGGAAGACTTTGAACTACATAACGCTGAAGGTACAACAACCCATAAGGGACTAGGCCCTTCCTCAATGCCAAAAGCAAGGGAGGAAAATTAAACCAGTGGTCAACATAAAATATTAAAATAGCATGGTATCGAATTTTTTGAAAAATGATGTCAGATTCACTCATTAGGTCCAACAACCCAGTGAATTAAGCTATATTTAGTGGGTGATAATTGAAATCATAGCTGTAGTCATTACCACTGACATGTTTCTAAATAATACCCTATAAATTTCTCCCCCATTTCGAGGGGCTCTCTGACAGCTGGCAGGGCTGAGAAACATAAAGTACAGAGACTATTATTCTCTCCTGTGTGTGACTGGCCTTGCTATTCTCTCTTCCTTAAAGCCAATAAAACGTCAGCTTTTATTCTACCCCTCCAAAGTGTTGGCTGCATGTCAGCACTCCCCTCTAAAGCCCTGCCACAGAAAACTGAAGGCCTGTAAATCAGTGTGTCACAGGCACACCATCAGTCATGGGATATACAATAAAAAAAAAGGAATGGCATCCATGCCTGATATATATTTAATTTGAACAAAAAGAGAACATAAAGATGTTTGGTACCATTCAACACCAACAGCGTAGGATGTGCTGGGAGCAGAGTACAGTAGCTTTTGGAATGATATTTGGCTGATGGAAATGCTGACAGTGATTTAAAGATAATTCTTTTGCCATCGGGGGTCTTTTGTTGCATTGTAACAATAAAAACGTGATTTATGCCATATTGTTGGAGAGAAGTGTACCCCCGAACTGGAGTTGGCAGGATAAGGCCTACCTCTCTAGAGGTCTATAAAACTAGAAAAACATACGTATACCGAGGATGCTTTTGCATACGTCTACTCAGTGTTTTATATCATGCTCAAAATGATACTCAGAAATGATTTGTTTTACAGAATGTCAGCAGAAATAATAAGTCACCTACTTCAAACCTTTAGCCTCATTGCTTATGGTGCCTCAACATCTTCAGACATGCTGCATAAGCAAAGGTTCAGGAACTTAAAATCCATTTAAATTTAGCGTCCTCAAGTAAAAAAAAAAATCTAACCTTTACTAGTGTTATCTCCACTGAAAGTGCCATAGCTTAGAGTGGCTTTAGTGCAGTGTACAAAATTTGGGGGGGGGGGAAATAGCAAAATAACAAGGCCTTGGATCATTCCACCTTTAGTAGAGGATTCATCACTCTGCATGTTATACTGGCTGTGTAAAAAGTTTTGAAATAACAGCTGAGGAGGACCACAGAGACACTGTATAGGCATAAGTGTGTGGTTAAATTCAGATTCACTACAGTCGGTTAGTGCACAGATACCTGGTTTTCACTCCTGTGGGCAAGACCAAGCCAGAAAGAGTCAGCTCCCAATGAAGACCACATGGCTGCGGTTTGGCGAGAACATGCCTTATCAGATAAAAGATTGTAATCTTAACAAAACGGAGAGTACATGAGTTGCTTTACGAGAACTTTTCAAAACCAATCCGGAGGGACTTGATGTGGGTTTGTGCGAGCATCTTCTACACCCCCAAACTCCTGTTTACTGGCTACAAAGTCAATGTTGGCACAGAGAGAGTAAAAACTCTACACAGCAACAGGATTTTACTCTGTTTGGAGACCTGTAGGAAAATACCCAAACAGAGAAGAGACTAAAGGCAGTAATACTTACAAAAGGATCCCTAATGATATGGAAACCATGAATGGGACAAAAGAAAAAGAGTTTAGAAAAATGGGGTCTGGGGTCAGGAAACAATCTCTGCTAGTTAGGAACACAGCCAGAGGCTAAAGAAGGAGAATAATGTGTAATAGCAGAGATGGCAAGGTTAACAGGAAATCCAACAGATCCTCTTGAAGAAACTGTACTTCATGTAATAACTGGAAAAATGCAGAATTCCTTTCAGTAAACACATGCAAACACTTTGTTCATTGCCAGTCATATGTCCTAACACATACTGGCATCACAGGCTTTCTGGATGAATGTTTGGATTTATTGTTATTATTTTTATTTCCTGTTGTGTTTTTCTATATACCTTAGGTATAATTTCTTTCAACATAATTGGGTCACGTCTAAAATGGTACAAAAGAAGCACAGCAACCACAAACAAAATACATTAAGATTTCCCATCATGCCGAGCACCAAGTAACAGAGCTGTCCAGAATAATGCATCTAAAGCCATTCCTTAGGGTTTTTATTACTCTCCCCATCAGTTCATCACTCCATGAAGGAATCACATACTTGTTCTGAAAAATTAAATGGGGTTTTATCATTGCATAGCTCATTTATAAAAGCAATGTTCCAAATGAAAAGGCATATATTTCCTTCACCCCGTCTTATAAGCTGGTTAGGCTTAAAGAACATTGCAAATTTCCTTATACAAGGCAGACAGTCGAGGCTGTTCCAAAATATTAGACCTAAATAAGCTTGATAGATCAGATATGGAAAATTCTCATTTCTTCACAAGCAGTAATTTCCCGTCCCTCTCTGAGCTAAGTGATTTGAAGACTTCATTCCGACAATGCACCCCCCCCCCCACCCTCACTCCCCTCCGTCCTTTAACTGACATTTTATCTGCATGCTGGCACCGGTGCAGATTGAACACACCCGCAAGACAATGACACCCCCCTTCGCCCATTGTCACTTCTGGTTTCAGCACAGAGTGATGCCTCTTACTGGCTCATGCCAATAATAGCCCCATCAAACAGGAGACTCCACCTAGCTCTGATGTAGAAGAAGCACTTCATGTCGCTGACTCTCATTTGTCAATTAACAGGAGCCTTCTGGTGTTGACGTGCGAGGGCTTGATAGATACGGTCTCACCCATGACGAATGAGGAGAGACAGCTGAATGAGACACGAGCTACAGAGTAATACCATAATGTGCTATAGATATGAATATAAAATGACACGGCTGACAGTCCATGCACGGTTTTATTCCATACCTCAGTGTATCCAAGAACCTCGCTTTGTCTCCTTGTTCTCTTTTCATCAGACTACTTACATCATATTGTGATAGGCATCAGACATATAAAGCACTTCAGACTGAAAAATGTACCACAGCGTACATGATTGGTCATTGAAATACAGGAAGATGCAGATATACAGGGAATCGGGTACACAACACGAAAAGCTTATCTTAATACAAAACCTCATGTGGAACATCCTAAATGATAAGTCAAACAGCTTTTAATTTCAGCCAAACACTAAACATAGAGGCTACCTATCTAAAGACCTTTATAAGAAGGTCGTAATGCTATAATGCTATAAAAGTCATTAATAGGAAGTCTTACCTAGCAGGAATGGCTTATATTTGACCATGCAAACACAAGCCAGCTCTGATAGCATCTGGTGACCAAGTGGCATCTGTGACAAAGTGGCCCTGATGAAGGAAGCTAACCTCACAGCTACCTTGTTTTGCAGGTGCATCCTGTTTGTAGCTCATCTGATGAGCACTAGACAAGACAATATGAGCCGCCTTTCCTTCAGCATCCAGTGACCTACAGTGTTGTGCATGTCTGTAAAAAAAAAAAAAAAAGGGGGACACACTGACAACAATTCATGGCTAGGCTGTGTGCATATGACAGGTTGCTCCTGAAAACCACCCTGGGATTAACTCCCGAGCCAATCACCTGCCAACTCACCTTGCCTGGGTTTTGGACAGGTGTTGCTTCGCCATCACTATTATTTATGTTAACTCCTGATAAACAGCACCGTGTGCAAAGCTCTGATAGAGTGATCTCACATTCATGTTAACAGGAACCTTGATGCCATTCTCATCCAGTACCCAAACAGTACTGAGGGTTTTTTTTTTTAATATATATTCATTTACTGGTGCTAGAAAGTAGGCTGCCCTATTCCAGGTTCACTGGGGGGGGGGACTTGTCTGCTTTCAGGGTGAAGACAGCAAAAGCAAAAATAATTCTCATAATATAAAAATCATGTGTGTGGTTAGCATTTCTAAATCATTCTTCTCTTCCTGAAACTCTTTCATGTTCAGGCATGAGGTTGAGATTTACCTCTTTGAATCAAAATGTAATAACAGCTGTGGAACGAAGTCCATAACTGCCTGCATTCCCTCTTTGGGTCGCCTGCTTGCTGGGCTGTACGTCACACATTCAGGCGTGCGCTTCACGGCACGCAGAGCAGATCCCAGCATTGCGCTCTTCATCAGACAAAGTCACGCATTAGCAAACACACAGTCGTTGGCTACACACGAACTCCTATGCACATAACCCTGGGAACACAAAAGCTATAACTCTGAAGAGAGCGGGATGTTAACTGCACTGCATGGGTAAGCCTAGCCTTCTGTAAAGAAATTAGCACAGAGGTCAATGCTACCTAAAGAAAAAACAATGTGTTGGTACCTTAAGACTTGAGATCAATCAAAAACAAGTTTACATTCTCCCTTAAAGCACACATTTGTCCGCCTTACCTGCTTATATATAATCCACATATATTAAGACTGGGTCATTCATCTAGCTAATGAAGAGGCGTACTGTGGGCCCTTACTGTGTATGAAATGATTCTATCTCGTGCCTAAAACATGCACGCATCTAGTATGGTAAGCAAACAAAAAGGTAAACAGATTTTACCCAGTGCTGGTAAGCCACTCAAACTGGTTCATTAGGAATATTAATGCACAGATAAGCACACATTTTTGCGTGACACACTGGAGCAGCACAGGATTTAGCAATTATTAATCTGACAGTCTCGAGCGCAAGGCGAATCAATTAAACGAAAGAATCCACTTTTTCAGCACAGATAACTGCCTAAAGACGACAATTTTCACATGACAAAGAGGGACCCATTCAGAGTCCTTCAAGTCCTGACAGGTCAAGAAAAGAAGTCTGAAACAAAAGCACCTTCTAACCATCATCTCTCCTCTTTTAGATGTCAGATCAACTTTGCTAGTCCTGCTGGTGAAATGGCATACCCCTCCCCAGCTGCCATAAGGTTCTTCTTCATGTCCTATCAAAGAAATCTTTTATTCTATTTGCTCAGCATTAACATGTCACATTTATTGATCAGAACTTTCCTACCACCACAGCATGGCACTTCAGGGCCCAGGCCCTTTAATGTCTCCATGACATTCCAAACCACATAATGCACAGAATGCACATATTAAATTGCATGTAATGCAGAAATGTGTCTGTGTACATGGCACTATCATCTGATGGTGGTTTCACATCATCTGATAGTGCTGTAGATGTTTTTTAAGTATTACCTCTGAAAATAAGAGTTTACAAGTAAGAGTATTTTAACCACTCTGATATTTTCCTATTTAAATTATTGATCCAGATGTTTTGAAGAAGTTATCGTACAAAATATTCACTTTCAAGAAAAGGATCAAAAGAATGGAAGTAAATTAAACAAAGTGGATTTCACAGATATGTTGGAA
Source organism: Tenebrosternarchus preto (assembly GCA_025802075.1). Lineage (NCBI taxonomy): Eukaryota > Metazoa > Chordata > Actinopteri > Gymnotiformes > Apteronotidae > Tenebrosternarchus > Tenebrosternarchus preto. The sequence continues at coordinate 9,099,421 of JAOYMR010000008.1, forward strand.
GAGTACACAGGTGTTCATTTGTTGTGACAGCAATTTCAAAAGCGGTGCAATGAAAGTCTATTTCCAAATAGTTCACCACAAATGTGATGTAATGGCAGAGCAAAAAAAAAAAAAAAAAAACAGAAGTTGAATTGTAGAGAACTTCGAAACCTCATGAAGCAAACAACAATGTCAAGGACCCTAATTATGTTCAAAGAAACATATTCAGACAGTAATATAACAAACTCCTCAGCTAAACATCTGTATCCAAGTGCCAAGACACTATGTGTTTGTCATTTGTGTTCTCTTCCATTTTTAACACATTAAGAAAATGTTCAGACTGGTACTATTATGCAGAATTATCTACATGGAAAGATGCATTAAGAATTAGCACATTTTTAATGCATCTTTCTGTGTGTAGACTTTATCTTACCTCAGTTGATTGAAGCTGAGATCTAGTCGTCTTGCAAAGCTTCCATATTTAGCTGCAAGAAAATCTGGAATGACCTCACAATCATGCCCAATATAGGACACCTTAAAGTCAGAAATTCAGAAACAAAACGGAGGGAGGGAGGGAGGGAGGGAGAGAGAGAGAGAGAGAGAGAGAGAGAGAGAGAGATTCATTTCTTCATGAGTATAATCACCTGTAAAGGGTTGGGTCTTTGACTGCACACTAAAAAGTAATCAATAGGTATTACTGTCAACACGTGACGACGCATGTTGTTTGCAAGAATCCACCTGCCTGCGGGTAACGATGGACCTGGGTCAGTTCGTGGAAAGTTTACATCTGAGCGTAACAATATTATTCTTGGCTTTTAGAATTTAAAATAAATAGATCAGTAGAATAGGCCTGCTGCTTCTTTTACACTGGGAGCTTACCTGCACTTGTCTCATGATAGCTGTCTCGTGACTGGTTTTAAAATTCGCGCCTAATATGACGTTGTCTAGCAGGCTATTTAACAGCAGTGAAAATAGATGACTGGTGTAAATACTGCAGTCCTAATACATTCCACTCGGTAAATGTGTGCATTGAATTAATCAACATGAATCGCACAAGTAGGCAGTGCCAGGGGTCTCAGACCACTTACCTGAGTTCCATTTACAACCACTGACTCGCTGTATGCCATTCCAGATTGCTGATAAATCAGAGAACGTAAATTATCGGAAGCGGGCTGACTAGAAGCCCCAGTTTTGCTTTGCTGTTGTCTTTTCTTAAATCAAACTTTTTTTTATCTCAGCTTTTCAGCGACTAACGTTTCTAATTTCCTTCTTCCGCATGTTAAAGTCAGCTGATCTGAGAAGGAAGCACGCGCCACTATTAAATCCCCGATCTCGTGCGGTGCCTGCATACGCAGGGAACTAATCAGATTTAATTTCCATTACGGTCTTGTATTTACACCGGAAAAATATTTTTCATATGAGAATGTATCTCTTTTAAAACACAACGTGTGTTGTACAGGATCGCAGGAGTACCAACATTATTATTCAGTGAGGGGCCTGCCTTGCAGTATGTTATATTTACCTGCCCGAAAGTTTGTAAACCGCTGTAGCCTGTGCGGCAGACATACGGCAGCTGCCAAACTAGCTGTGCAGCTTAGATGAAAAACAGAGTAAGTCTTAACCATGTATTTAAAAACAGAATCTTTCCTTATTAATATCATACTGTTTACGACCTGCATTTCTGAGATATTTACACCGATATTAGTAGCCTAATATTTCATCAACAATATACTTTCCTCTACTACAACTACAGTTCAATAACAGACATTGTCCTTGTGACCCACACTTAGAACTTAAAATCTGCACAAGCAGTTCTCTCTTACTTAGGTTCTGATTTAGTATTAGCTAAGTCGGTTAAGTTCAAATGAAAATAACAGACACTATCATGAGTATTACAGCACCCACAATAAATGTGGGCGACCTCGTCATGTGCTACCATCACGTCACGGGGATCCTCCCATAGGCGGAAGTTTTGGAGACGCAGACACAGGAGAAATGAGCGATGTTAGCAGGATAGTAGTAGAGCATTAATGACGGCAACAATATTACTATATGTTCAAGACGTTAATGGAAAGACCGTTTCTGAGTAGCTATTAAAACAAAACATACGGATGTTCAGGAAAGGCTACTTTTTATTACCTTTTTACATTCGGAGTGCTTTAGCCTATAATGTCAGGTAAAGTGGTTCGTCGCGATCTCTTTCGCTTTGATATTTCGTGAAATCTGGTTTGTATAATGCATGTTATAACTACGTTACTGTAACGACGAGTTTAATTTTGCTTTTCTTGGTCTCCGAAAGTGATAGGTACTCGTTCGCAAAAAACATCCTCTCTAACTTAGAACTCGGACGCAAATCGCAGAAACCTATTTACTCTTTAAAATAGTTACATCAATGATTTGTAGAACGTCTTATTTGTTGGAATTATTTTCAATTTACCATAGAAACATATCACATTTCCTTTAATTATCTAAATAAATAAATGTTCAGGGAAGTGAGCTTTGTCTACGTTGTCCGCTTACAATCGTTAGACTTCTTACTCTCTGCTCCTTATACTTTTCATTAATACAGTAAGCCACACGCTTTTAGCGTGTTCTACGTGTGTAAGAAATGTATTTCCGAGGGGTTTAATTTCTTGTTATATCCTCTTTACGTTTGCATGTAAAAACTTAACCTCTCTGTTTGGAGTTTCTGTGGAGTAAAGTACATCTTGCGCGTAAGGAAGATCGGCGTTGCAAATAATTATATTTAGATAGAGAGCGTGATTCATAAACATGCCATTGATATAAAATATATGGAAACATTTTAAAACTTTCCATTTAAATTTCATGAATTACGGCCTTGAAAAATGTGTTCCCATTTAAGGGTAATACCGAGTATTTGGTGTCTGGTTCAGAAGCCCATTCGTCATGCAGACAATAAAGAGTTTTTCCCTGACGCTGGAAATTTATGGTTGCCCTTCTCTGCCCTAATAACTCACGCATTGTGTCACGCACTGACAGGCCCTGCAGAAAACAGCAACCCTGTTATCAATCACACATCTTTGCATACTGAGCTACGATTTTCTGTTCAGCCAGACTTTAAATTTGAAAGACAATAGCAAAGTTTGTAACCTCTCCTTCGAATATATTTCTATGCTGAACGGTTTGTTTCAAACATTATACTGTTTATAGCGTACATAATACGTTTAAACATGTAAAACAAGTAGGTAAATATACCCATTGTCTTTAATTAACGTAAATACTCTAGCAAGAAAGGAGGGACGCAACCACATTATTCGGAATTTATCCTGTGCTTAGTTATGTTCTCTGTAGTTCTTTTATAACAATCCTCTTTGTAAATTTGTGTTTAGGGTGTCTTAACTTTAATAAGTGCGCAGAAAATATACAACGTATATATAGCTGAATAATATGCAGTTATCACTTCTAAATCAGATTCAAAAACACGTAGCATGCTGTATTTATTTTTGATTTTGGACCAAAAAAAAGTCTGATAGCTGGCCCAATTAGCTGTGTCCGAATATTATTGTTTTTAAACTTTAGTTTTAAACTTTAGTTTTAAAGTGGCAAAAAGTAACTTTGTAACGTGTAACTTGCTACTGCACAGTGTTTAACATTAAGCGAAAGACAAAGAAACAACAGTGGCAACAGGAGGCTATTGCCCCTTTTACATTAGAAGGGTTTGATCGTTGTTTTTGAAATAGATAAAATACTAAACCCCATGACTGTCCACTCCAGGTTTTCTTGCTCTCCAAGATGACCTGTCAAGCGGATTACTGCAGGAGGAGATTAATGGAGGAGGCGGGTTGCAATAATAATCGTTTTGTTTGATGTGACAACTTTGATAGGCGTTGATTTACTTACAAACTGATAGGCTTTTAATTGAGCGCCTCCATCCAGTGTGAGATGAAAGGCGAAGCGCATTGAAAAGCTGCCCGACTGCCCCGGAGCCTCAATACTGATTAGCCGTCTCAGCGGTGAATAGTTCAGGGCATTTTAAACTTCCTTTCTAAAATGCCTGACAGAGCATTTCTCTTTCTTTCATTCAGTTTCTTATTCTCATTTAATATGAATGATTTTTGTGTGCAAAATAAAAATTTTGTTGCCATAAATATCAAACCGCCCCGGCCTTTTTTTTTCTTAAGCTCTATTACTTTGTGTGTTGTTATATCAGTGGCTGCAGATAAAGGTAATAATAGCGCGCAAGTTCAAATTCAGATATGCTCATATGTGCTGGAAAGAATCTTCCGGAAAACAAAAGACGCGTGAAACTGTATGGTGTAAATTTAAAAAATCTAGTAATGCAGAGTGCATTTGACCTGGTTTTGTACCTGTTTGATGTTTGGCCTTAGATCGGGCCTAGTAGCTACTGTTCAGGAATGCTGAAATCCTGACTCAAGAACACATGATTTTAGTGCAAATACAATTTATTCCATAAAAAATTAACACGTTGAAATTTTCTGAAAATTAAGGGGTTCTATATATGGATAATAGACGCAGAGACTACTTAAAACTATTTAAAAGTTTAGTAGAATTTGCTAAGCAGTTTTGATATTTCATGTCGTATTACAATGAAAATATTTCACTTAACTTTTTTTTTAATTCAAATGAATCATGCAGAAATAAACAGCAACAACTTGTGTAAATTATAACTATATTATTAAAGTATTTTAAATATTCCTTTCTATAACATCGTGCAATAAAATACATTGTTATGACGCCCACATACTTACTACAGTCCAACACGGAGTGAATATGATCACGGTGGATTTCCTTGTTTCCACATCTGGGCGTCTTACATTAATACCTTTCCAAACTGAATACAACCGAAATACTATGCAATTCATATTGACTGTCTATACCAAGGTGCTTTTTCATTTGCCCTTTTCCTAGTCACTCGCGGCTTGTAATCAGCTACAAGAACTGACATAAATCAAGAGGAGGATTGACAGTGACTGACAAATAACTGATTGATTGCGGTCGAACAGAATTGACAGTTGACGGAGGGGTGGGGATAGAAATAGAAGGGCGGTGTATATTATACTGAAAACATGTGACATTCACATCCCTCTATCACTGCATTGGTCTGCTCCTGTCAACGCTTGTCTGATTGGGGAATTCAAACACCACAAGTTGATCTTCTGTTTGCATGACTAGCTTGTTTTCAAATGAATGAAGTACAGAGCCAACATTAAGAAATGAAGTAGGTTCCAAAATGATAGCACATTTATAATCTTTAAAAACATAAATAACCACCTCAGTAAGACCCTTACCTAAAACAGAAGGTCAAAAAGTATACTATATTCCTTAAGGTTTGTAATTAACATGATGAAACTTACAGCCTGTAGCTCACATCCTGAAAACGTGACTGTGGTTAAGTCGCACTTGCTGCAGTTGGTGCACTGGAAGATATAACACTGGCTACAAGGAGAAACACACAAAGTTTCCAGTCTGTCTCTACCTACCCGGGAACATAGCGGCAAGCTAACATAGTCTACTTTACAAGAAGATACGGCGCGCACGAGAAGCAACAAATTTACCAAAATCTCCTCCCCCAAGCTGTCAAAATAGAGGCGCTTAGAGAAAGGAGAACGTCACATCCCCTTGACCCTCCAATCACCTCGGGGTCCCATTTGATTGGAAGGCGGCAAAGGCTTTAATCTCAGACTAATTCAGCTGCTTTTGAAGTGAAAATTTCTACCAGTTCTAGGGTTGGGAGGACTAGCGCGCGGACCTACAGGAAGAGACAGAGCGCGCTATGCCTGTGGTGTCAGACGCAGCTCCGGATTTGCGATAGCTTCGCGCTGTGCTCTTGCCTTACACTATAACCGAACGGATTACATTATTTCTCTTTATTTTCAAACCATTTTAAAGAAGATTATTTCGAAGTAATTATTAATCAATCTGATGAATGAAATACCAACAAAATAAACGAGAATTGGGTCATGATCACATCGCCCTCCGCTACTGCTCTAAGAAATAGCGATACTAATTTAGCCTGGGAAAGCAGCAAGTCTCGGAATAACAGCACCGCAACCATCAACAAGCCTTTTCTCCATTCCGTTCCTCCATCGGACCCTGTACGGCAATCTAACCGACTTCCCATCAAGGTTTTGAAAATGCTTACGGCACGCACTGGACACATTTTGCACCCAGAGTACCTTCAACCCTTACCGTCTACTCCGGTTAGTCCAATCGAGGTAAGAACTGAATTAATTATTACGTATTTTATGTTTGTAACTCCATGATTGTCGGTTTTTTTTAATGACGGAACACTGTAGGACACATAAGATAATAGCTTATACGTTATCTATTACTCACAACGGTTTTCGGGAAAATAAGATATTGGGAAATTCGATCTAATATGACTCTATATCATACTAGATCCTTCGGATTGGATCGTGAATATCTTCTTGACATAGCATGTTTACCATTCCACACGGCGCTCCGCGATGCGTATCGCACTTTTACTCACGCCGAGCAAAAAACATCGAATGCACTAGAATGTTATTAAATTGCTATATGTGTTTGTTAATAGTCGTATCTGGCTCCTTTCGAATATAAATTTCGATATTTAAGTGTGTCTTTGTCTGTTTTCACAGCTAGACGCCAAGAAAAGTCCGCTGGCGCTTCTTGCGCAAACATGTTCTCAGATTGGTAAACCGGACCCACCACCATCCTCAAAGCTCTCCTCGGTAACATCAAATGGATCTAACGAAAAGGAGTCCAAATCCGGTCCTTTAAAATTGAGTGACATCGGCGTGGAAGACAAATCCAGCTTCAAACCTTACTCTAAACCAGCAGATAAGAAGGACTCGTCCTCGGGGGTTTCGAGTGGGGAAAAATCTGGTTTCCGTGTGCCTAGCGCCACCTGCCAGCCGTTTACTCCCAGGACTGGCAGTCCGAATTCCAGCACTTCGGCTTCCCCAATGCCATCGGATGGCAAAGGAGAGAGAGATGAAAAGAAAGAACCAGATTGTAATAAGAATTGTACCACGGATGGATCTGGACCTACCAGTGTCAGCCACAGCAGGATAAGTGTAAGCTGTGCTGGAATTAACGTGGAAGTCAACCAGCACCAGGAAACAACATCAGGATCAAAGCCCACTACGTCGGAGTCGTCGTCTGTTACCTCCGCTTCCTCGGCATCCGTTCTAGGGTCAGGACTTGTAGCTCCTGTTTCGCCGTACAAACCAGGACAGACAGTTTTTCCTTTACCACCAGCGGGCATGACGTATCCTGGAAGTTTAGCAGGGGCCTACGCTGGTTACCCTCAACACTTCCTTCCACACGGTGGAAGTCTGGTTAATGCGCAGCTTGCCAGTTCGCTGGGCTGCAGTAAAGCTGGATCAAGCCCCTTAGCCGGGGCATCTCCTCCATCAATTATGTCTGCAAGCCTTTGTAGAGACCCATACTGCTTAAGTTACCATTGTGCCAGTCACTTAGCTGGTGCAGCCAGTGCCTCCTGCACGCACGAATCGGCGGCTGCAGCGGCTGCCTCTGCTTTGAAGTCCGGATATCCACTCATGTACCCGACACACCCTTTGCACGGCGTTCACTCCACGCCGCCATCTTTTGGTGGACACCCTTTGTATCCCTATGGCTTCATGCTTCCCAATGACCCCTTGCCACATGTCTGTAACTGGGTTTCGGCTAATGGACCTTGTGACAAGCGTTTCTCATCATCCGAAGAACTTCTTAACCACCTGCGGACGCACACCGCTTTCACTGGTGCCGACAAGTTAATATCGGGTTACCCGAGTTCATCATCTCTAGCTAGCGCTGCAGCCGCAGCTATGGCATGCCATATGCACATGCCACCCTCGGGAGCTCCTGGAAGCCCTGGGACACTGGCACTTAGGAGCCCGCATCATGCGTTAGGACTAAGCAGCCGCTACCATCCTTATTCAAAGAGCCCATTGCCAACTCCCGGTGCCCCGGTCCCCGTACCTGCCGCGACCGGCCCGTATTACTCTCCCTATGCACTGTACGGTCAAAGACTTACCACAGCATCAGCGCTTGGATACCAGTGAAACAGACTCCCAAATTTATAGATTATAAAGATTCAAATATAAAGACTTTTATATCAACGCACCACTGAAGGACTGGATCCGTGGACTCACTGTATTTATTTATGTCAGCTTAAAGCGGACAATAATACAAAGGAAAATATTTGAGCAACTCAAAAGTGCATTACGTTTAAACCCAGTAGGTAAAGTGAAACACATGTTAGAATACTAATAAAATAGGGTTCTTCAGTTCGACGTTGATTTGAAATTGCTATGATTGTATTGTACGTTCTTATTTAATGTCTCATTGAAAAGAAAATAATTTACATGCATGTTTGTTTTTTAAATCCCAAATTGTCCACATAATTTTAAATTGCCGTTATTTTTCAGGTGTATACCATGGAGAGAGAATTGGTATTTTTTTGTATGTATTCTGGAAAAATAAGAAACAATTCTGTTCCATATTTGTGGTGTCAGTATTCTTTAACTAAAACACGAAAAAGTCGATTGATGCGATGTACACAAAGTTATTTGAATTAAGGTGTATTTTTAAGGTGCGGGGTTAAGGTACAAATCTTGGTATTAATCTATTAATATCCCTATCAATATTTTCATGTACAATAATTTAATATCAAATAATAAAACGGATGACAAATAGGCGGAAAAGCTTTTTAAAACTTTTTTTAAAATAGGTAGAAATTTTACAGCAAATTTATGGTGACATTTTTACACCATGATTTTAATAAATCACTCATTTATTTCAGACTTTTAATTATTTTACTTTCTTATTTAAAATAGTTGTATTTTTTTTCCCAAAAGACGCCAGTAGACACTCCTATGTTTTATTGACATAATGGCTATTTGGCTTAAAGTCAACATGACGCATAGAGACAATATTTTTCCTACAGTTTATCATTCCTACAACTATCTATCTATAATAATAATAATAATACCCACATTACGGGATTTATCACAGTTTATAGCTTTTAGGTTGTCTACTACTTGTTTACGGACCAGTGAACTCAAATGGAACATACCAACAATAAGAACGCCAACGTTTAATCCTTCCACAGATTTTCTTTATCCAGACAAGCTTGAACTTTATCATTTAAAGTAAAACATAAAATTCTAACAAGTTAAACGTGGCGATCATTTCTGCTACAAATGACCTGTTCCAGGCAATGAGTTTGGACTATTAACGTCCCGAAGTACAAAAGGGTGTAATTGTCATCGGCTTCTCAGTAGTCGTTTAACTACTAAATAACCAGTCGTATGAATTATTCGTAACCTCTGCGTTATATAATGTTCAGTATCGATTAGGTAACTTGATGTCAAAACCACTTTCATGCGGATGCAGAAAGTGTTACAGACTTTTTAAAAAGTTTTACCTGGAGCTTTTTTTTTGTATCAGGCAAAACTTCAGCGAGCGTTATCGTTATATCACCCCACCGTACAAAATCAGGTTACACAAAACCTATAGCCTATATCTATCTATAGCCTATCTATTAACCTTTACAAAGATCGATTATGAAATTACACTAGGTTGTTTACCATTTTTCTTGCGGTTGATTGCTATTTCAACATCTCTCAAGACACTGCTGATCCTGAAACACTATTAGGCCTATACATTGTTGACCAAAGAAAACTCGCTAGAGTATATATATAGCCTTATATATATATAAAAGGCTAAAAAAGCTTAAGCTTAATACTGTGCGTTGTGTGTAAATGTAGATTTTTTACATATTCACAAGTTTTTGGCTGAAAAAAAATGCGGTGGCCCTTTTTCTGTCTATTGCATTTATTTTTTACAATAATAATGTAATTTACACTGTTATAATACAAATAATAAAATAATAAAAAATAAAATAAAATAAATAACTTCCTTGCAATTCGAGAGCGCTATAATATAACGACGCTCCTGGGGAATGCAAAAAGACATGCAAGCGGTTTTAGTTCACATCGAACTTAACAAATAACAATAACGAAGCCATTTACTGCTTTATAAAAATACTAACTATAGGAACTTTGGTAATTTTTCAAATGCTTTTTTTTTTCAAATAAATATAAACTTTTCAGGACTGGAATAATACCTCTATCTCCTTGGTAGCGTGTTACATACCAAGGTTAAAACGGTCCACTTTAAATTGGAATGGACAATTTCCAATTTGACAATGAGTCGCATTGCTCAGTTGTATTCTTCTCATTATCATGAACATTCTATGTACTATTAAACCACATTATGTAAACTTTTTATTATGCAACAAAACTATTTTTTATTACATTATTTTACATACACCTATAATTTATCATTTAACATCC
>JAOYMR010000008.1:9109942-9121306 GCA_025802075.1 Tenebrosternarchus preto
TATAATTTTTTATAAAACTGAAGAGCAACTAGAGTGTGTTCCAGAGGCCCACACAAGCTTTAAACTGATGTAATGACGGTGAAAGAGAGCAATTTCCATTTTTACCCACATCATGGTGGTTGTGTGGCGGGTCCCCGATGGAAAGCCATTCATCATGTGCCCCTCCTCCCGGGCCTGTCATCAGACGTGCTCACAGGCACATGTGTGCATAAATTACCCCGCCTGCTTTCTACCACCGGCTTACTGTGGCTAAGAAGAATAAAGAGGAACACAGGGCTACTCTGCGCAGTACCACAGTGCAGCTTACACTTCTGGTCAACTTCACAATAGTCCGAGACTGTTTATGTGGGAGATAAATAAAGGGAACTCTGTCCTCTGTGTTGATGGCATGTAAAAAGATGCCTTGCCACTGAGACCTGGAAACAGCTCGGTGAAGAATGGTGTCCGATTCATGCTAGGTTTCACAGCACGACATGCTGATGAACAAAAACTAGAGGTCACTGTATAGTATAACACCAGTGGGATCAGGGTTTGGCACTCGACATTAAAAACCAACAGTGGTTCAAGGTCTGCTTTTAGTAGGGCCTTAGGAGGGGAAACATTCGCCCAAACCTGCTGTCATGTAAAAAACAGCACAAACAACATTTTATGACTCACCAGCATAACGCCTATCACACTCATAAAATGCACTACCCATTAATTACCTTTAAAACAGTGTAATTTCAAGTTGCTTCTTTTCACACGCGTGGCATCTGACACAGCCCTTTGCCTCGAGTGTAAGAAGTACTAATTGCGTCAGTGAAGGTGAATACTTGTATTATGGACCACATTAAATAGATTGTCTTTCACGGTCGTGTTTCGGTGTCCCGCAACGCAATGCCTTGAAGTTCTGAGCCAGTTTGTGGTTTGGCCTCACCTAATGCAGCACTGTTTTTATACCCTGACATCACGGAGAGCTGAGCCCGAGGAGACACCTGGATCCAGAAGACTCCACCACTGAATCACACTCCACTCCCTTGTTTAACAGCACAGAATTACCACCAACACAGATGTAATTACTAGGCGTGTGACAAAACCCACAGGCAGGCCATGGGCAATGGTGACCAGGCTAAGGTTTGAGCAACAGCTGTGTCAATATGTACGAGGCACTGAACTGCTAAACTCCCAGATACAAGTCAGAGTTCGACCTGTTTCTCATTCAGAAAAGTAGCTTGATTCATGGGATTAAGATAATGACACAGGATCCTTTAGCAATGCAATAAGAAGCTCAGCCTTACAACTACTCATGATGAAGGTGGGAGAGATGGGTTGGGATGCTTTGTTACCAACTTCTGGGTCAGATGAACTGGTCAAACTAAATGTGATATTTGTTTAAAAAAAATGAAAAGTGTCCACACAAAAATAATAATGCAGTACAAATCTCGGCTCCCTTCAAAGATTGCTTTTCCCACCTTAAGGTATGAAGCTGAAAGGCAGAGCAGCGATGGTAAATTGTGATTTATGGTGACACGGGATGCGGAAATGTCCACAGCTTTTGTGATTGCAGTAATGAAGCCATGAACTAAACAGCATGAACTGAAGCAGAACCCTCGCCATTTAATCAGCTCGTAAACAGATCCACTGCATCAAGCAAATGACATTATTACCCATCCGAAGTAAATCTTGCTAATCTCAAGAGATAAAATCAACATCATCAATGGTCACATGTCATATACATCAATGCTGAACTATCTCCTTTTGACAGATTCATCCTGGCTCAACCTCCCAGAGAGAGCGGTAATGGAGATCCAGGCAAACAATTCACTCATTGAACACGGCAGCTCTAGTTACCACTGTGCGCTAACGTGTTCTCTCTCTCCCTCTCTCTCTCTCTCTCTCTTTCTCCCCCTCATTGATTTACAAATTCAAAGTGCTCATCAAGGTGAGATGGGCCCAAAGAAAAATGGCTCCTGCGATGGCTTGTCATTCAAAGGTTCTACTTTGCCAGGCATCTCCTTGCACTGTAAGTGCATAATTGAGGTCATTTACGGCAGCTTGCGGGCCTTTGCTATCATACCTCAATGCCTGTTTCATTTGCACTTTTTAGGTTTTGACAAAGAATATTTTATGGAAATGAGCCCTGTGTCTGAGAATACTTAATGGTCCTGTGCGCGTAAAAAGCTCACTGATGGCTCTGATGGCTGTCAGTGCTAAATGTAAATAGCAGAGGAGATGTCAGAAATAGGCCCATACACACAGACCTCCTGATCTCACATTTGAAATTATCTGTGTTCACATCTAAAGATGACTGAATTTCTGCCAGGTTATGGTAATTACCTTTAAGACCTATATATAAACCCAGGGACACTGAACCAAGAATGTAATAAAAGTGTTAATTTGGCCATTCTCAACAAAGCAGCGACTATGACCTTTGTCTTCATAATGTTTGGCGGGAAGACTGAGAGATGGATGTGTGGATGTGTGACGGGTACTAAGTAGCCTAAACTAACTGCTCGAAAAGTTATAACAAAACAACTTTCTAGCCTTTTATGCTCAGCTAATAAAACTCAAGCACAAGGAGTACATCTGTTTTACACATAAATGTAATAGCTACTTATAGATATTCCTAGGAAATGAAGCATTATTATTTAAATCTATTTCAACTGACTTTTTAAAAGATGTTATAGCATTCTGGTACTTATACATCAGAATTTGAACTGTTCCAGTGGGAATGTATCATCTTCCATAGTGTGCGCATTAAACTTAAACCACACTGTCAATCTAGGGAACGTTTTTTTGAGCGCACTTCTGATTATAATAAAATTACACGCCATGCTCCTTGTGTGGTTGTTAAAGCATGTTCGCAATGCGATGAAAGTTCATTTTCTTGAGCAGACGCTGAATAATATTAGCAGCCACGTTTCCATTCAGAACAGATAGCATGACAGACCTAATGATGGACTGTCAACATGCCTCGCTGCTCATGCTAATATCAGAGATGTTTCACGGAATTGTGTTTTTGATCTTCTTAGATCCATGCAGGATAAGGAATTAAACATATAACACTCAAGTGATTTGTGACAGCTTTATCTGGCAAGTTGATATCAGTTATTAGACTGTAGCCAACATCCACGCTATTCTGGCAGCTCTGGCTGCTGGCTGCTAGCCTCACCTTCGTAAGGTTGCGATTCTTTGTGTTCACATGATCTGCAAGTGGAACTTCTGAAGTGCTGTTCATGCAGACAGTGGTGATATGTCCCATGTTGATCTCAAACGTTTGGAGAGGCTGCCTGTCCCGAGCAACAGAGCCAGTCTGAGCGAGCTGACCAAGAGACAAATGGGCCCAGGCTGCAGCCTCAGGAAACATGGGACTCCCATTAGTTTTATGGCTCGAATGTATTTTACTGTTAACTGCAAAACAGAAGACCGAAATCCCCTTCAATCCTGCTTCTGTCGTGCCCCACAGACAGGAAAGCTAAAAGAGAAACAACACAAAGATGACATGGGTATTTTGCATGAATACAAAGGAATTACCTGCTTGAAAAAGCATGTTTGGTGTACAGGAGGATTAAGAAATGTCATCACTTCTTTTGGGTAATTGAATTGTGGAAGCATGTTGTGCACAGTGCTGCAGAAAAATGCAATGCCTTCCTCAAACTGCAAAGCAGTTACAGAACTACACGAAGGTACTGTGCTTGTAGACTGACATGCGTGTAACGGCTTTTCTCTCGGGGTAGTAAATGAAGGAAGTGTCTATTGGCTTAAGGGAAGTGTACAGCTGTGCCAGTGAGGTCATGTCGACTTTACACAAATACCTAATAATCTAGAGTCTCTAGAAAATAAATGCTTCATCACCGTATCCAGCAAACACAAAACTCTGTGATGGGCTTCACATATTTAGCCCAGTCTCTGTTTAGAGTAGATCTGACTGCTGTGATATGATGTATAAATTCAGCTGAGACAACAGTCATTTATCATGTAATTGAGTTTCAGTCCAAGCATCTAAATACATATTTAACTACCTAAATAAGAAGTTTGCCAACAAAACTTTATTAAGATGTCATTTGGAGCCTGGATCTTCCTACCACCTTCGCCCATCGTCCTAACACCACACGGTTTTATTTCCCTCAGCTGTCCGGGGGCCAACACTTGGGTCCACTCTAAAAGCACTCCACTCCTGACAGCCTGCACGGAACTTCTCCCCCTGGCTCAGACACATCTGGTGGGAGATCACAGCTCCAGCAGAGTCTCCATACACACATCCATCATCAGCTTTCAGACATCGGCGCATGCGCTCACACACACACACAGCAAACCACAAATATATATACACACACAAACCAGCTAAACTCTCTCCAACAGAAATCTGCCTCCGATTGTCAGAGAAATCAAACAGAAATTGCTGTTAATGATAAACACCATTAGTGACCCTAAATGAGACATATATAGTGATATAATAACCTCATAAAAAGGTCTAGATGCAAGACAACTTGAAAACTACCAGCGCAACGTGTCCTGCACATTTAATGAATGTTCCAGTAAAGTTGTTCCACTTGCGTCGAGCACATAAAAAGCACCTGAAAACAGTATATAATATCTCTGTCAGCCATACATCATCCTCTGCGCAGGAGGAGACGTTTGAGGCTCCAGCTGCTTTGGTCTCCTTGACCCCAGCCACCCCGCTTACTCCGGTACGCCAAGGCGCTAGAACTCGAAGGATGTGTGTAGACCATGACCTCCCACAGAGATCTTCTGCCTCTCTGAAGACTACACAGCCACACGTCATAGTCCCTTCTGCAGTCTTGTGCAGCTGTACGCCATATGGCGCTGGATCCGGAAACTTCCATTGTCTGATTGAAGTAGACGTAGTGGACAAAAAAGAATGGCTCAGTACTGACTCAGGATGGATACTGTCTTACAATAAATGTTTGAGCACATTTTAAGTCTCATAATCTAGCCATCATTATTTCATGTGCTAGTTTTATTAATCAAAGTTGAATTTCATAAAGACACAGACACAATAGATGTAAATCTGAGCCAGTTAGTAGACGACGTATTATCTAGAGCACCCCCTATGGGTATTTTTAACAAGTTTATATTGTAAATCTGCTTACTGGTTAGGGACATACAATAAAACTAGATATAGATTCACAAAAACCACCATGAATCACTATAATGTAGTTACACACTGATGTTCATATTTTAATGCAATTTTAAACCATATCAATCTTGAATCATTTGTCTAAAGTTACAATTTTGCATTTTCATGGGCCTAGACTTGAAATGTGTCTAAAGACAAGTTAGTATTTTGACAAGCGCTGTATTTCACGTTTGGTGGGATGGGTAAGACTGATGGGATGTCAGTTATACCCTAGCAGATAATGAGAGGCTATAGAGATAAGCCACTGACATGCAGTGAGAATAAATCTGAGAAAATGATAAAGGTAATATGTGATTGCCTGTTATGAGGGAGAACAGCGTTCACACCGTATAATGTGTGGTTCACTGCTTATATTTCAATGTTTAATTTATTAAGGTTTCTCCTGCATTAATGTCAAATACACGTCACCTGAACCTCACCGCTTTGAATAAAACATCATTTTCCTTTAACGTGCACAGAGGATCTTTTCAAGTGTTTTGCCTTAATAAGTGATTTGTGATGGTGTTATAGCTTAGCAATACAGACCTGAACTGCAGTAAAAGCCACCTCTGGACGGTATGGTATGATAAGTACGACCGTTTGTAATTACACTCAGTTAATTAGCTACTTGTGGCAAAACTTCCATAAAAATACAGATGCGGTTTAGCTTAGCCATGTTATGCTTACTGTGTCGCCTGCTTGCCCTGTGTACATTTTTCACTAAATGTATGTGATAAATGGAACGTGCACTGTAATTTGCTACATACCGCTAAATAATTTACTAGTATGTGCTTTTGCAGCACGCTGCTTTCTGTTGAGTGTGCGGGGTGTTAAAAGTGTCCTGCCGACGGAGCAGAGCTGAGGGGAAGCACTTCGGCAGTGATTAACAATCTGCTGTGGTCCTCATAAACACACCACGTATCAGACCTTAACTACAAAGCTTTAAACACTTGCATGCCCTGATCCAACAGAAGGTTAGACGCATCAGATGTGTGACATGTACGCAGACACACACACACACACACACACACACACACACGCACACAAAAAACGTGTTTTAATATTTGATGCATAATTTACCTACGGTGCTCATAAGGGAGCCGCATGATAAAATATGAATAGGCCTGTTTTCTGTGAATATTTGTTTTTGTCAGTTCAAAGAAAAAGACAGTCACTCCGTAGTAGGAGTCCACTTTTGTTTAATAAACAGAGTGGTATAATATTATTCATTACTAAGTCATTTATTCTCCCTTTCATAGACACCGGCAATCAATAGGCATTGTTGTAGCATGTGCTACATACTGTGGGTTAATATGTAACTTCCCTGGCAGAGGCTGCGATATGAGCAATAGCTTGTGGTAATAGGTGAAGTGAAATACCAGATGATCAGGAACACATTAGTCAGCCAGACATAAACCTGCTGGCCTGCTGTTTAGAACGACTGCCATGTTTCTTCTCATGGTTTTATGCTAGTTACTTTCCTTACCATAGACATAGCTAGGGTCATGGGAGGACACGAGTATATGTGTGTGTGTGTGTGTGTGTTTGTTTTGTTAGACTGGATCTAACCTAATGACAGGATGAGACCATTATATGTTCTACTTATGTACATAAAAGAGAAAAGCAGGTGTCAGTAATGATAAAATCAGTGCTGAGGTGCTAAATCATTTATAGTGTATGAATCTGAACTCTGTGCTGAGCTGTCGTGGATGCACATTCAAGGACTGGTGTCTGAATGTTGGCAATATGTCAAGCATTCATATTTAAACACAGATTTCATGTCGAATTTTAAGCATTTAAAAAACTATGTAAACATTTAAAAAAAACATTTAAAAAACTATAATCAAAAGGTGCCAGAGTTTCATAAACATTATTCATAACAACTTAGGATTTAGGGAATTCAGGTTTAACATTTAGAGACCAAAATGACACAAAAATGGCATCTTAACACAGATAAACCCATTTTCAATGTTTTTCCACAAATATTGTGGCTGTACCTGTACCTGTTCCATAAACACTCTCACAGCATGTAGATTTATATGTGTTTTTATGTGTCAGTTCACCACACTGACATAGTTGGACCTCTTGTGACCTCCCTTCACTCCACACCATTCTCTGAACATTCAAACAGCCTCAAGCTGCTGGCAACAGCTGTATGTCTGTCACCGTTCCTAACAGTTGCTCTGCACAAAGCCTAATGATAAAAACTGGAGATGAAAGCATATCTAATCTGAGCATGATTTAATTTGTGTTCTGCCTCAGAGAGTCAGCCTGGATCTCACTCATGACAATGAAGTTCATCCTGTTCTCTGTTATTAATGCTGCATGCTGGGTCTGCTCACACACTCTTACTGATTTAAAATATCACCATCCTCCTGACAGCACTGTACATTAACCACTCCCAAACCTAAACACGCTCTGCGCTGACATGCCTCCATTTTGTGCATAACAGTCATGGTTTTTCTGAAGCAGAACTAAGCAACACCTCGCAGTGAGATGCACACTTGTGTAAATACAGACCATAATGGACTAAATGGGAGAAGGAGAGGCGTTGGGGTGAGAGAGTTTTGTGCATCACATGGTTTGTGGTGGCTCTTGAGTCTAAATTTAAGTTCCCTAACCATGTGCTCTTTCATAGACCACTGAGCCAATAAGGGGATCTTTTACTACAAAAGACCTCCATTTACAAGCACTCGTGCTGGGAAGAGGCCACAGACAGTGAGCTTGGTAATAGTTCTCATCCACAGGGCACCAGATGCTGCGCTCGAGACAGCCAGCACACTTCTGAAGGAGATGCCACTTAACTTACCGTCACAGCGCCTAAGTCTGAATCTTCGTCTGTCCGTTTAGGAAAAAACTGCCTGACTTTGTTATTTGTTGACAATATCACACTACAGTTCAAGAAATATTTTCTAAGATTTAAGAGATAATTGTTAGCCGGCAAAAGGTCAGTTAAGGTCAGAATGCTTTCATATGCAAAAGAAAAGCATATTAAATGTGTCTCTACATATAAACACCTGCTTTACTTTCCATTGGCATAATCATGTATAATGTTAATCACACCAAAACTAAAAGACTCTTTAAAGTGGGAATTCAATAACGTACCATTCAACAAAGAGGGATTTGTGTAAAATGCGTATAAGTGGTAGAAATGAGAGTGTGGAATGTAATTACTTCCCTTACTTTAACCATAAGTCCTCACCCTGTCTCACCTCACGTCGACTCCAGTACTCTACACTCCACCATTTCACCACACGCTCCGGGATTCAGGTTTTCACTGAAATTACTATGATGGGTAAAACTGGCATAAATCTCTTGATGCTACGATATTTTTTTATTGCATTTGTGATGTATAAGGGTGTCACTGCAAACCAGAAACTGTGGAATTATAAATTATAGTCACAAAAAGTACTTCCCATATAACAAAGTTGCTGCCGTTTTCTCATGTAATATGTTTCGAGTGACTAAACAATTTGACAATTCCTGATGAGGTTATCAAAAAGCAATTTATTTACTCATTTGTCACTAGGTCACCCAACTCACAAGAAGGAGACACACTTAGATTACATTTAGACATTATAAAACTGTAGCCAAAGGGTGTAATACATGTTTAATGATATGCAAACCATGGCAATGATACATTGCCATACATACAGTCTTTTATGCATGCCACCGCATGATTTGTACCAAAAACCATGCACCTACATTAATTCATTCAGTAAACCGTTTTCACACTTAAAGTCATGTGCACAGTTGTTATTCTGTTGTTGTTGTTGTTGTTGTTGTTGTTGTTTTTACGTTTAAACTGATTTCCTCAGGCTGACTTCCTGTTCTTTGTCTGATCAACCCTCTTCTTGTCTGGCTCACTTTACTCCATTCTTGAAACACGTTCTAAATACAAATCATTTACTTCTAAGAACTGTCAGTTAAGTTTTTTATCTATCAACGAAGAACCAGTCCCACCAATCAGATTTCCTCTAGACTGTTTTACAGTTTAATTGAAGCAGACGTTCTTACTGATCTCAAGGTGGCAAACACTGAGACCTGCTAGATCATTAAAACACTTTATGTTACTAGCGATGAAGGCATGTAGCTGCTAGGCCTCCACTGACCCACGTTCTAGGGTTTGTTCTTCACCCACTTACATCCAAATACATGTGACTTGCAAGACAAGTTGTCCAGACATAAAAGTGTTGTTCACCAAATAGATCAATTCCATTTCATTTTCTTTACAAACAGAACATTGCTTTCATGGAGATCTTGCTCTCTATTTCACGAAGAGGATTTATTGAAAATCAGATGCCCGGTTATGAGGTGTCAATGACGGCAAAAGAAAATCCAGAATTTACTGTCTGCTTTTACAGCCGGATTTCCTAAATAATTGTTGCGGGACAAGATGGTAAGTTAGTGGTTATAAACCTGTCCTCCATATAAATTACCTAATCAAGAGATCCTGGCGGTTATATAAATTGAGGCAGTCATTCATCTTCAATGGCCTGCATGTGCACATAAACCCACGACGACAGTCATATACTTCAGTGGAAAGGAGACCTGCATCACTGTTTACAGAGTTCAGGGGGAAAAATGGATGTGTTCTTGCATGCTCAATCAACTGTGAAATGTACATTTAATCATCCTGAGAAAAGCCCCCCGTTTATTTGTGTTGCAGCAGGGATTTACATTTCCAAACATCCCCCATATTAATCATTACTTCATCACTTCCCCTGTGTGACAAGGCACATAAACTCCTCAGTGTGTGAGGCCTGAATGTGTGCTTAATCACACCCAGCAAGAAACACGCTGCACTTTTATTCACTTCACCCTTCACTCAGAGCAGCAGAAACACCACATTATACACACACTGCTTGCCCTTTTTGCCATTCAATCATGATTTTTCTTAAAGAAGCGTTTTTTGAATATTGTTATTAGTTTTGTTGCTATAATCTCTCTCTTCAGGGAATGCCTGATGGATATCGTTCGTCTCGGACGAAAATATTTAAACGCGAGGAGGTCCTTTCTTTCGTTAGTGTCACCTGGACGTTCTTCCCAGAAGGTTGAATAACAAATGGTGTCCGAAACACATGAAACCAAAGAAGAGGGGAGAAAAAAGAGGCTCTGAGCATTTTGTTTTCACCGGAGGTGTCTGAGGGTCGTATTTCTACCACGGAGCTCCACACCATGTTGTGAAAATAAGTCAGACGCTCATATTAAAACGACAAGGTGAAGCAGAGTGATCCTTTCTGACATGGTGCGTGTCCCTCACTGCCGCCAACACACAGTTTCCACAAAGAGATCATGAGTGATTTCTGCAAGACAGGCCTGCTTTACATATTTCAGTTGACTCATTATAATGATATGCAGAACATTTTTTCAACAACAATGAATCCTTCATAAGAGTGTGAAGTCTAACTTTGTCACCCAGGATGAGGAACATGTTACATTTGCCACTTTAAACAAGATTAATGGGTCACTCAGACATTTACATCCTCATACATTTTTATGACTGCTCTACGAAGTGAATTTGATGTATCAGTAACAAGATAAATGATGGGTAGAAAAGCTTTGGTAGCTTCAACTTTGAACAATCTTTCATTTGATGCCACTTTTTTTTTTTAACCTCTACGTGGAGTTCAGGAACACCCTGACATGCTGACGCTACGCGCCAGAAGGTTCTGTCAGCCCAAAAGCTA
This sequence comes from Tenebrosternarchus preto, assembly GCA_025802075.1. Taxonomy (NCBI): domain Eukaryota; kingdom Metazoa; phylum Chordata; class Actinopteri; order Gymnotiformes; family Apteronotidae; genus Tenebrosternarchus; species Tenebrosternarchus preto. Next base: position 9,120,752 of record JAOYMR010000008.1, read on the forward strand.
TGTGGTGCATGTGTGTTGCCTGAAACACACCTTAGCCTCAGACAGACATTACTTGTGTATTTTAGCCCTGATTGGCAAATCACGTTCTCGTGTAACCACAGGAACATTCCCCCCCTCTCCTCTCTCCCTGCTCCCCTAGTCAGTCACTAAATTGCCAATGTCTACATTATGCACGAGCATGAAAAGCAGCTGAAAGCTCCTCTTTGCCGTTGCCAGAGCCCCTGCTCATGAATTTCTGGAGAATGAAACGCTCGCTTTGGCGGTGCGGCTCAGCTGAGAAGGGATTGGGAAACAGAGTCAGTGGCAGGAAATATTTCCTGTCATAGAATGATGAGGTATGGTAAATGGAGCTGTCAGAACCCATGGAGTGATAGGGCAGAGAAGCCATGCCTCTCTCCCTTAATAGATTTACAACTCGCACTGGAGGTAAGTGCGGAAAAAATTCCAGCTGACGAATTTATCTGTAGAGGACAGGTCGACGACAGATGCGCGGGGGGGGGGGGGGGGGGGGGGGGGGGGGGGGGGGGGGGGGGGGGGGGGGGGGGGGGGGGGGGG
>JAOYMR010000008.1:9131177-9142386 GCA_025802075.1 Tenebrosternarchus preto
GCACTCCACACATCCAAGCTTTGCTGTGTGTAAAGAGCACTCCACACATCCAAGCTGTGCTGTGTGTTTTATTTTCTATTGTGCCAAAATTCGGGCCTGGTGTTGAAACAAAAGTGGTGGAGTTGAAAATCAAAGATGACAAGCACCAATAAATCAAGCTAAATCACAAATCAATAACAAATACCAGCTAAATTATGACTAATGGCATAACCATCATAAACTAACACCAACACAACTCAGCAGGCAATTAATTTCATGGCAATGCAAAATAAACAGACACATTTCTTTCACGGCCCTAATAAATTTCCCCGAAAAACTCAAAGAACAGTCCATCTGCTTCCAATAATTTTTAATTTCCCTTTCTGTCCCATTCCCATTAGGTATTCCACTGAGATATTTGTGAAATTCTTTCATTTACCTCCTTCCATCTGCATTCAATTACCGTATTACTGTATTCCCAAACTGGGTGCAGATTTGTTTCTTCTACACTGCACAACCCACCCCTCCCCACACACACCCCACCTGTACCTTAAACAAACTTTATTCGTGTTTTATTATCTGTGAGAGACCATGAGTCATTCCTGCTCAATTGCATGCTGGTGCTGGAGCTGGACAGGAACCCGATTTTGATGGTTTTTGGCTTGGGCAGAAAACACCTGCACCTATTCTCAAGGCTGATCTATTAGCCTACTAAATGGTGGAGCAGATGTTCTGAGATCAGCAGGGACAACAGGCCTGTCTTTATGACCGCTTCCCCAGTTAGCCCATGGCCACTGAACTCAGATCAGAGAACAATTACAGCGCTGCTAAAATTTCTTGGTAAATCATATTTTTATAAACAGTCCTAAGGGGAGAATGTATACCCTTTAAAACCATGACACTGTTCCCAGGCTAACTCTGGCAGCCCCCCACTTGGAGGTATCTGCATCCCCCAAGGAAAGTAATGTATCGTAACCTTTACAATTGTCTTAATTCTTTCAGCGCAAGCATTGCAAACGTGGTTCAGTATGACCTCGGCATTTTGTAATCCCACACATGGGAGACCCTATTATTTCAAGAGTGAAGCTGCAATAAAACTCCAGTGATTAGAACAGCAGACTGCAATAGGAGTTGCCTGACAGCAGCACTTTGCTCAGTGGGCTGTTTAGTAGCATCGGGGTGAATTGTAGGCAATCACTTGAGTGGTGGTTCCACAGTGCAGGGCCTGAACACATGCACAGTGCTCTCCCAGTCAGCTAGCACAGGACTCCCTGCTCTCCTCCAGGCCCTCCGGTCAGTCCGCCATCCAAATGGTCCTGCTGGGCCTCCAGGCAAACACAGTGGCAGACTTAACAACGTGACCTGACAACTAGTGCTCCAGAGAAGCTGAATGCTGAGTGCCTACAAAAGGTCTTATTTACGGAATAGACACCTTCCTCAAGCACACCGCCGCCACAACAGAGTTGAGATCATTCACTCCTACACATAACAGTGCACACTGTTCTTAAGCGCCTGATGCCTGACATACAGAGGAGAAGGATTTCATTTTAGGTGAGGGGTGATAATTTACACATTCCCATGTCCACTATTAATAACTGACTGCTTTATTGCAGAGCCAGGCAGTCACGCAGGCAGTTCTTGAAGAGCGACAGGACATGTTGTCAGTGGTGTTTTCATAAATCCTGCCAAAAGGAATGTGGCACTAAATAGAGTGGGAAACAGAGCTCTGTGAGCTAACAATAGCACTAGCATATGACTGTGATTTCCTCTACCCTGCTCCTCTAGTCTGGCCTTGGGAACCAGCTCCCCCGCTGGTTCACTTAGGTATTACCACAGTCAAACACACCACGGCAGCCATGTTGAAATTAGTGGAGAGAAACCCAGTCGTGAGTGCCTGGTAGCTCTTTAAAAGCAGCACCTCACAGAGCCACATCACCACTAAACACACACACACATGCAGTGTTTTATGAAGTCCTAAAATAAGACATCAATGCCACATCAGATTTTTCAATTAATGCCACTTTTGCCTTTTATAAGGGAGACTATTACATAAGCTGAAACGGATCAAGGCTGAGAGGAGTTGGCTGTCAAATGAAATGACGGAAAGGGGGTAATAAAGACAGGCGTTGGTCTTGGGGTGGATTTACAGTTGCCGGACAGGGGGAGACATGGTAAGAGGTCTGAAGAACCATGTCCATCTGACAGTTTAATTGTCCTCTGAAATCCAAGAACAGCCATGCTGGTTTGTTTTCAGCTTTTTATAAACTGGAGCAATTTGTCAGACAGTGACACTTACTGATTAAAAATATAAATAGTCTACTAAACCTTACTAAATACTCTTAATTTAAACCGTAAAAAACAAACTGATTATTGATTGATGTGGTGAGGGTAGTTTTATATCGTATTACTTTGGCCCTGCATTGGATTGAGTTGGATCTATTGTGATGTCCAGATCAACACTCACTAATAATTAATCAGATGTTACAGTGATGTGACATCCAATCTCCATTTGACCCTCAGCTTTGCCTAGTGGAAGAGCATAAAGGACCAGCTTCTATATTTACATCTGCAGGCTCTGTCTGCCCAAACAGCCACAACAAGCACAGTATCAGGAGTAAGATCAACAAGTAAAACACGTAGTAATGTTTGTAGTTCTTAGTTTGTAGTTACCATAAAATATTTAATATAAGTAAATAATACATACATAACTCAAATATTTTTGCTTCTAAAATATGCACTGGTACACTATGAGAGCTGTTCCTTGTTACATAAAAAAAAAAACAATCTGGGAAATAACATTCCAGTGAAGGGTTTTCAGTCTGGTAAAATATAGTTATAACTGAAAATGTCCGTCTTCAAAAAACATTAAATGTTCAAAAAACATTAAAACTGCCAAGGGCACAGCTTGTCAACACAAGTCATCCTCAAATATTTACAAAGCGATTGTTACCTTGCAGGCCTCTAGTCCCTGACAGAGACACCGCTCAAGTCTGTCCTATTCTTTTCTTGCTCTGCTGAACAGATTAAGAGACTTGGAAGGCCATGTCACTCGTCCACCCCCCTCCCCGAGCACCTTGGGCCCGGCAGGGGCGCTAATCCTCGGCCCTGGCATTCCTCTACGCTTCGCAGGGCACTTGTCAGCTCCCAGAGGCGCGGCCTCTTGGCTGTCAGAGCTGCTTCGGAATGGATGGATGGGGGGAGGGGGGGGGGTGCAGAGCCCGGCGAGCTCACGTGTGATGGGCCCATGTAGCGTAGTGGAAAAACACAATCATTTTCATGCCTCTTTATGTTCCCCCAAGAGTGGTCACTGCTGCTAAGCACTGGTCTATATGGAGCCAAGTATGTTTGAAAGGCCAGCAGGCTCTCTAGATAGGAGAAATGGAACCTCTCTGCAGGTCTTTCAAGGTAGCAATCTAAGTTTTCAAAGACAACTGTGTACTCTTGTACTCTTGTTTACTCTGAGGAATCCTGATTAGGCTGTTTGAAGTGGCACATCATTCCCCGTTAATGCAGGGTCAGAAGGGGTATCAGTGGAAATAATGAATACCTCCTAAGGTCTAAGGTAGACTTACATTATTAATATAGCATAAGGCTAATCGCTGTGATTAATACATTACTTAATACACTCAAGTTTCAAGACGCATTACTGCATGTCATTAATTTTCTATAAAGACTGCTTGTAAATTTGCACATATCACATGTAGCTTTTTCCTGTGTATTACTTCTACATGGAAAGAGCTAGACAGCAGCTGAATGTTAATGCACTCTACAGCCGATGAAGATATACGAGCTCGCAGTGTTGTTTTTCCTATTGCTCAAGCATCTGGAAGGATTGGATGGCCCAGGGTTCCCTGAATGAAACTGAAGCCCTCCGTCACAGGTGAAATAAGCCACAGGCTCAGACCGTACCAGCATCTGGACGTAAACAGAGCCACAGAATGCTAATGTCTTCTTCCATATTTTATGCTTCTGTTTATTGGGGTTTATTTACCGCACCTCCAAAGGTTAAACACACTAATCTCTTATCTAAAGTATCAGTCAAAATAGCACTTGGTAAGCACCAGTTGATGGGAGACACGAAAGATACTAGTGCATGCCTCTCTCTAGCTCTGGTTGCCCCTCTGCATGATTCAAACCACCGACATGACAGCTCCACCTGGCCGGAGCAGACAGCCAGCTGGCCCAGGCTTTGATTTACGGCCTGCGTAAACTTACTCAGCGGGGCCTCCAACACATTTGTGAATTCAATCACACGTAGCAGTGTTACATGATGCTAAGAGGCATTAATACCAGGGGTCCGCTGAGACTGAGTGACAGCAATAAATGTTTAGAGCTGTATTTATCACTTTTCAAAAGAGGGCTCCGTGACTGTGTGGACGGTTCGGAAAATCAGTGAAGCAGATTTATATAGTATGCAGAAGATTATGCCAACCTGGCTCTCAGATCTGCAATGCATTCTTAATGCTATCAGCTCATGAACCAGCAATGACATCATAAAACCAAAAGCACACCTGATATCAGGCTCCCATGGTTAATCCTTTGGAGTATTTTGATACCTTGTTTGACTTTCATTTTTTCAAGGCCAGTGTATTAATCTTTTGGCAAGATCTAATATTCTACTTGAAGAAGCTCTTTAGGCAGACTGCACCATATTTGCCTTTTATAGTTACTAAGCATTTCTCTTAAACATTAACAATACCATATAGTATTTAGAAGCCTTCAATCAAGACCCAGTTTGGAGTGAGAGTGTGTGTGTATCTATATCAGCTTTGTAAATGCAAACTCTGAAATACCAAAATAAAGCTGTCTGCTTGATATATGATACTAATACAGAGGATGTCCACATTTCTGGAAAGGGCAATGTTGAGGCCATAGCTGTTCCTAATACTGTTGTCATGGAGTTTGGCTTGTAGCACAACCACCTTTTAATGCACACTATTTCAAGGAGGGCAAACAGCTATGTGCCTTTAAGTCAATTAATTTTAGAAGCAAACACAGAAGGGATCTACCCTGAGACAGATATTTTGGCGGCTTCACATCTGTAAAGGCTTTACATGATAACCAGTGCAGCCCCACAGCATCAGACACTTTCCATCCTGAAGGCTTTGAGCCTGGAAATGAGTAAATAAAACCAGCAAACCACTGAACTTTTTTTTTTCCGAAGCGCTGATACATGCAAGACCTTCCATCTTCTGCAGCACTTTTATTTTCCCCATTACACCTCTGTTAATGAGTCGCTGTGAACAGCAGGGCTAATATATAGGGGCTATGCATCTTAACAGCCGATAAAAATAGATGGGCATTATCAGTTTGGATGCCTGTTAATTTGAGTGCACTGGATGCTCTGTGAGCGGCGAGATAAATAGGAGTCAGTTTGCGGCTATGTCATTTATTTTGTGTGGTAAAATGGAGTCCAGGGAAACTTCATTCGGCTGTTAGCATTCAGCGCCTAGGTGAGGTTTTTTTTTTTTAGTCTTTTCAACAGAGGCACTGCAGGGTATGCTATATGTCCAGCTCTAATTAATTTCCATAGACATTCATATTATTCTTTTATGTAAGTGCCAAGTTTTCTAATTGCATTCGTCACCAGGCCTGGTTTAAATTCTTTAAGTATATTTATTACCATGCTAACCGCTTCTAAATTATTAAAGTTAATGATGTAAGCACCAAAAATATGTTGTCCTTTATTTTCTCCACCGAGAATCAATGCTAAGCATTAGCAGTATAAATTAAGTAATACTTTACCCAGGCATGCCGCTGCCTTCGATTCGTTCCCTTAGTAAGATGTATTCTCCCAGCTGAGCACTCCCCAGGCCACTTGGGGAAAAGATGATATAGTTCATTCTAATGAAAGAGCTTGCAACTGGCAGTGGCCTTAAATGATGCATTTGCGCTAACGAAAATGTGTTGGAGAGATGTGTTCAAAGCAGGATTATTCTATGGCTAACTGGAACGTGCTGTAACTAGTCATACATAAGCCTGGAGCCCTGGCATATATAATATTAAAACCTAATCATGTTTACACTGGGAATGCTCGTTAATACTCAAGTCAATACTTAAAAATGCCTTATATATTAGACATACATTGGCATTTACTACAATATTTTACCATAGCTGAATGATTATAAATAGCACGGTATTTTGCTAATGTAGTATTTTAATGGCACCGTAGTCTTATAAGTAATGCATGAATATGGAAGATGAAAAACATGAACATATTGTACTTTTTTATGCTATACCGCAAGTATCAAATCATTAAATATAACAGTAGTATTTAAAAGCATGTGAACTGAACATGCCATTTTCCTCTTAGCACTTGGGGGTTGAAAAGGACCTGCTTCTGTCTCATCTTGATTTACATTTTCTGAGCATCTTTCTAGGAACAGATAGTGTGGAGAAAATGGTTGCTCTGAGTGGCTGCATGCTTATAGTGATTGGTGGTCTCATCTGCTGAATCCATTGCATTAGTATCTGCTCCCCGATCTCAAATGGCCTCCACTACACTCTCAGGCCAAAGAGCACTCACTCGAAGGGAAGATAAACTAAGATTACTCCTCTATCCCATTCCAAAAGTGCCATCTATCACTGGGCCCTCCATGCGACTTCAATTACATTAACGAGCTTAATGTTAGTGTTAAAACACAGTTAAGGACAGACCAGAGGCCATGGCTGAGCTAGGTAACTATGACTAATGACTAACCTGTCTGAAAAACACAAAAGAAAATTCCTTTCAGTGAGGTAGATATTTCAGGAGAGTTAAAACAATGCTTTTTTTTAATTTAATTTTATTTTATTTTTAAATTCTCATCTCGTAATCTATCCTCTGCAATCATTAATTGTGTGATTCTTCTTGTCTGCTTCAACTTATTCCAGACAGGTTATTTCAGCTTGTTATCGAGAAAGCATTTATCCACTTGGAGCTATTACTTTGCAAGGCCCTCCCACAGCAACATAAACAGCAGTGAATCTTGTAGAGTTATGGTAAAGCCTTTCCTCATTAGATGGGCAATCGACTGGGGGAGAGGAAGCCCCAATTTCTGCCTTTATTGAGTGTAAAGGAGAGCCAGACTGACATTTACATCTCCTGGTTGTTCATGACTGGCTGACTGGGAAATCGCCCCATAGATCTCCCTTTTGAGGAGAGGTTCTGGAGCTAAACACCACCCTCTGACTTATGATTCCAGCCTGTGGTTTCAGAGGGAGACTGCATTATAACATACATATCCTGTTCACAATCTAAATAGATAACACTCTTACATCTGAATGTGAATTTAAATTGAATTATTAAGTTTATATACAATTCTTTTTTAAAATAAAATCAGTAAATCTTAGATCATGTAACGTTAAGGAAGGGCCACTTCAATATGCAAATCCAAAGGTATAAGGTTAAACTGAAGTAAGCTATGATGGTAAAATGTAGAGAAGCCTCCTAGCAGTAGGATTTTAGTACGTGGATATATCGGATTTGTAAAAATACACCGCTAGAGGTGTTTTGCTTCAGAATGAACATTACATTTTATATTTTTACTGCTGTACTTTCTCGAGGCCTACATACGTCCTTGCACGTCTGTCTGAGTACAGCTGTCAGTACTTTTTTCCTCAGGCTTTCTTGCCTGTGCATGAGCACAAATCCAGTCATTGTACATCTAGCAGTAGACCACTCTGTGATCTTTGCTGACATTGCTAGTTCTGCAGCTAGACCGTCTATAACCTGGACAAAGTGTCCCCTCACTACTAGGAGCTTGCGCTCCACCATTGAGCTCTGCATACATCTACAGTGCTGCTCTTTTCATGTTCTGCAGCAATTACACTTCGCTCGCTCTGACAGAAAAGGCATCCCAGTGCCTAACAATGTCACAGAGGAACTCTTACCTCCAAACGGTGGTCCAATTAAGCTTGAAATATGATAACTGCCAGACTCATTATTGTGTGATCCAAAAGAGGATGCAGGCAAAGAAGCTGAAGGTTAGGCCTAGCTTTCACAAGTGATATGTGGTGTGAGGACTTGTGCTTACACTGCAGAAACACAGCACGATGACGAGGGAGAGCGAGGTACGGTCACAGGATGAGAAATAAATTCTCTTAGATGGATCTCTCTCTTGGGGACATATATTAAACTGCTCACAAACACTACAGAAAGGATCAGTGTCTCACAGAGTGAGCAGGCACTGCAAAATCAATGTATGGCACAATAAACCGTACTGGTTGTCGTCTACACGACCATAATGAACTATGGGGTATATTTGGCTTGATAAATGTTAAGGAGTCATCGAGGAAAAGCGTATAAAAAGATTCCTCTGGAGCAACGAAGTAAAGGCTATAAAATATAGTAAAAACGGCACTACTGAAAGGCAGTATAGTGATCTGCACGAGGAGAACTCATGAAGTGATAGCTGATCAATGCTAACCACAGTAATAAAGCATCCACAGCAGTCAATAAATATTGGCAAAATAATGAAGGTTCCCTCAGTGTCTCAAAACCAGAGATAAATACCTTTTTGAATGCCTCCAATCACGTTTCAGTACACCAGCAAGCGATAACTGCATGGGGCAATGGTTAATTTCGATCATATGGCTGACTGGCATGGAATCAAATGTACCTGGTGGTACTTAAGGATTCCGGTTTGACATAATCATTCAGATGTGTCCTTTCAAAGTTAAAGCATGGCTCAGCTAATAGAATGATTGATTACCATGGCTCTTAAATACAACACAGCATTTGAGGAGACACCAGGATACTCAGACATGTAATGAAAATTGTCTTCAAGATATAATGGCCCACACAATGCTTTTGAAAATTGTCCAAGTTGCCTGCAATAATGAATTCCTGGTCGATGACACAATGATACATTCTCACCTATCTAACATGGACACTGTACTCACAGTTTAATTGACAAGAGATGAATTCAGGACATGGTGTAGAAGCAGGCTGAATTTCATGTGATCAGCAAGGTTTCAAACAATCATTGGCAAAGTGAAGTCTGGCCAGTACCTATAAGTCATTGTGTTTTATAGTCCATTAGGATCTCCAGAGAAAGGCCGCACAGAGAGCGAAGCTTTCTATCGAAATTAAAATGTCAGGAAGAAAGAAGCAGAACAAAACAGGGAATCTGCAATTAATTGCATGACCATAAAAATTCAATAATCAGGGGGTGATACTGCTCTCTGCCAAAGCAGTGTCCAATCACAGCCAGGTGAAACAGAATGCATTTGTCAGAGTTCACAAAGCAAACATTTAATAACAAAATATAATAACACCAAAAAAAATAAGAGTAGGTTAATACTGTCAAATCAAGGGTTTAATTTGGCATGTTAACACCACCAGTCATTTATAATTGATCCTTGCTTCTTTTTTTTTTATTAAATATGCAGTTGATCGTTATTTTCGAATTACTGAAGATAGACTAATATTACCATACTACCCACAACGTCTTGTACTGACTTCTTGTAATGACTTGTCCACACTGGTAGTAACAGCAATCTGACATCTCCTCATGTGGAACCATAACCGATCCACCACCATGTCAATTTACATTAACATAAAGTATTTAAAAGATAAAATATATTCAACATTTTAATAATATTGGCTCAAAACTGAACACTATTCCCCATAGTGTGGTGTGTAATGTATGCTGACTGTAGGCAGAAAAAAGCTTAGCTAATTGCTTCTAATGATTTTCCAAATAATATGCACCCTGAGGACATCAATCGGAATCCAATAGTGTAAGTGTCGTTAATGTAAAAGAAGATACAGTGTTATGTGGCTTTCATTGACTTCTACATCAGTTGATGTGGACAGAACTCCACCTGCTATGTATCTGTCACTGAAGTAACTGCAGTAGTTAGAGGACTGAAAGTTCATCAGAGAGATACTGGACAGAGAGCATGTAATTGACTGAAGCAGATTTCTTTCTAGGCCAGACAATTTTATATACAGGGTAGCACCCTAGCTGTTGTTAAATGCCATATAGGTTATGCTAAATTCCAATCTAGTGAATATTAAGGTACTAAGGTAACAGAACCATTTTCTAATTCTGCATCTGAAGCATCCAGAACCTCAAGTAAAGTTAACAATTCTGCAGTGCTAATTAATGGTACATTGTTTTTGGATCAGTACTCCAGCACACCAGATTTAAAGTCAATCTTTGACCACAAGTATTATTGGACAAATTAACATAATATGATATATAATTGTCAGGTTTAGTAGTTGGCTGCCAGTCCTTTGCAATCAAGTCTGCAAACAACACACATCACCAGATGTTCTCTTCCCAGATGATTCTCGCCCAGAACTGCCATTTTTAGTTCTTGCTTATGTCTCCGTTCTCTATTTTTTTATTTTATTTATTTTTTTGCTGCCTTAAGTCTTGCTTTCAGTAAGTAAAATGCGTGCTGACTGAGCTACAATTCAGGTGACTGACTTGGCTAAATAAGAACATTCCACTTTTGGGCCCTGAACAACTCTGTAGCTGCTCCATGTTTCAATTTTTGAGCTGTTTGGTTAGATGTCAACAGTTAAGATATTTCCACATACTTCAGAGTTTATCTTGCTGCAGCCGTTGGCAGTGACATCATCACTAAAGACAAGTGTGCCAGTTCCATTGACAGCCATACATTGCCATGCCACTGTATATCACTGCTGAAGTGATAGACTTCGGATCACATTTTTCTTCCACATATCCCTCATTCCATCAAACTGGCAGAGGTTAATCTTCATCTTATTGGCCCATCTGACTTTGTCCTAGAACCCAACAGTTTTTTTACATACTTTTCAGCAAACTGTAACCTGGCCTGTCCTTGGTGCTCATATAGTTTACATGTTGTAATAAACCCTCTGGTTTTGTATTCTCTCTGTTTCTGTATTCTCCTTTCTTATAGGTTTTGTCTGACACATCTTTGCCTACACCATGATGATGTTATTTTCACTTCTAGGAACTTATTTATTCCTCAGTCATCCAAAACTGTTTTTTCAGGTTTTATTGCTAAGGTCACCTGTACGTTTTGCTTTTTAGCAATGTACCAGCCATCTCATTGTGACATCATCCCTTATAGTACAGTTCCTCTTTTCTCATTTATTTATTAAGATATTTCAGCCTCATGAGGGCAATATAAGCCACAACTCCAGACACAAATCACACATCTAGAATCAACTCTAAGCCTTCTCTCTCTCTCTCTCTCTCTCTCTCTCTCTCTCTCTCTCTCTCTCTCTCTCTCTCTCTCTCTCTCTCTCTCT
>JAOYMR010000008.1:9176508-9213874 GCA_025802075.1 Tenebrosternarchus preto
GAAAGAGGATAAAGATTCCAGGAAAGCTGTTGAACTGAAGCCCACAAGCCAGGAGGCTGAAACAAAGACAGACACACAACCAGCAGATAAAGCCAGTGATGAGAAGGTGACCCAGGATATTGAACAACAGAAACAAGATGGAGCAAAACAGATAGATGGCGATACCATAAAACATCCCAAGCCAACAGAAGAGAAACCTATGCAGGAAATTGTAACAGAGTCCAAAGAAAAGACAAATGGCCTTACTCTACCCCCAATGAAAGACCCTGAGCCAAGTGAAAAGGCAACAGAGAAAATCTCTCCAAAATATGAAGATGAAAAGGTGACAAAAGTAATACCACTTGCAGTTGAGCCTCAAACTGTCTCTATGGCAAAACCAGCAGAGAAAGACACGGAAACCAGAGAGGTGAAATCCACAGAGGGAGGTGCCCCCACCACTGACCAGCAGGCAACATCTCCAAAAGCTGAGGCAGGACAGGAGATGGCTCCAAAAGCGGAGGCAGGACAGGAGATGGCTCCAAAAGCTGAGGCAGGACAGGAGATGGCTCCAAAAGCTGAGGCAGGACAGGAGATGGCTCCAAAAGAGGCAAGCGAAAAGGAAGCAAAGGGCAGCACAAAAACTTCTGAACCACATGATTCACAAACGATAGAACGAGCAACAGATGAAATGGAGGAGGTGCAGAAAGGCTTGGAAGCACAAAAACCGACTGAGGGAGTAACAAAAGAAGCACTTCTAAAAGATGAAGAAAAGGAAACAATATCTGAGGAGCAGGTGGAGAAGAAAGTGGAGCGCAAACCAGCTGCTGAGCCAGCAACTAGGGAGGAAGAAAAGGGAGAAAGTGTTGGGGCAAGAGAGGACCACAAACTGCAGGATGATGCCTCTAAATCCACTGCCAAAGAAAAAGTCGAGATGTCTGAGGGAAAGCAAAGTAGTACAAAAGACATGACTGACGGTGCCCAGGAAGACAAAGGGGAGTTAAAGGAAATAGAAAAAGTGTTGGATCAAATGCCAAAACAAGAACAGACAAAAGTTGTAATGGAGGAGACCATATCAGAGCAGCCATCTCACAAACATGGAGTTGAAGATAAAGGTGATAAAACAGTTGAAAAAGAAACAGTTAAGCACTCTGAAAAGCAGCTGGAGGGTATTGAGAAGGAAGAACTCCTTAAAGCTGTAGAAAAGGAAACAAAGTCTAGTGAAGATATGGATGAAAAAGAGACCAAAGAGAGCCAACTGGACACTTCTAAGGAAGCGAAAGAGACGGATATAACCAAAGCTACAGGTCAAGAAACACCCAGCAAAACCTCCACAGATGGACAGAACGAGCAAACAGCTCCAATGGTTTCACTAGAAAAAGAGCAAAGGAAAGATGACACCAAAAATGACAAAGACTTACATGAATCCAAGGACACAAAAATTGAGAAATCAGACAAGATAGAGAGTGGCACAGAAGGCGATGGCCCTAAAGTACCCAGCACAAAACCTGAAGGTCCTAAAACGGACAGTGCATCATTAAAAGATTCCAAAAAGCCTGACCAAAGTATAGAGCCGGCTCTAATAAAGTCATCTGAGAAAGGGCAAGATGAAGACAAAGCAATAGTTCCTGACAAGCAGAGTGACTCTGAGCAGAAAAAAGATTTGCCAAAAGTAGCTGAAAATGGAGAAACTTCATAAATGCAAAAAGGCTTTTTGAGATATGTTAACCTGAACAGGCTTTGAGATGCAGACTGGAATTTAAATAATGAAGATGAATGTGGCATTAAATGCTTTAAAACAATGCATGACCAGATTTCAGCTGACCAAGAAACAAATAGCTGCATTGACATCCTAAAGCTATGGCTAACGACCATGGTTAATAAATGCATGTGTACTGACGTTTAAGTGTTGAAGCTAAAGAACATAAGAAAGTATATAAAGAATGTATAATGATCAAATTAAATATTTTGCTATACTTGTAGCTTTAGTTAGATAAATGTGTATATTAAAACAATGCTTATATGTTGCAGGAATAAACATTATTTCAGCATATCAATCTGTTTTTGTGAATGAGTTATTCTTTTATTCTTTAAAGTGATTACGCATTTGTTTGGCTAGTCCTCCACTTTTAATGTAATTGATACTTAAATTAGAATGATGCATGGCACACACAAACTGATGTATACGAATGAAAAAATATAACAAGAGGTAACAAAAACAGGCATTTTGAAAATCAGTTTTCTTAAAAACATACAGGCTAAATGCCAACAAATACACGTGATGCTGACTTTGGCACAACTACAGCAGGATCCAGATATCTTCTCTGCATGCTACCACAAACGGATAACTTTAAATACCAACTTCTAGCTTTAAATTAAAGTTCAGTAGCTGTATCTACAAGCTACCAGTCTTTTCCAGTCAATTTTATGTACTCAAAAGTTTGCTGACTGATGTAACTTGTTTTTTTGCAGACCTGCGATATTTCCAGTGGCCTCCTCTATAGATGACCTTTTTTTGGTTGGTGTTCAGGTCATTTCTGGGGTTTTGTATATTTCTATTTTAATAACCCTGCATAAGTGTTTGCATAAACAGAATTTACAAGTTAATTTACAATACATTAACAGCTTCTAGGTAACTTACCCTTTAATCAATATATATATTGCATGGCAGCCTATTAGATACAGCCACATGAAGTGATACCTTCTTGTACATCAAATTGTGATTTATTGAGCTGATATTCTCTAGTAAATCTCCACTATGCAGTAACAGATCCATGTAGTATTTAGATTTCATTTACTAATATGGTTTGCTTGAAAATCATATCCATATTCCTTGTCTTAAGGTTTGCTTTGAGTTCTAGCATACAGTCAAAACGAAACTTTGTGGAGTTCAAAGACTTTATTGAAAATTTTACACATACACATAAGGACCTCTAAGTGGTGAAAGCATAACCTCAGCGAGTCAGAGCCATAGCGACACTGAAAGCTTCAGGTAGTGAACTTAAAGCCACATCCATTCTGACATTTTCATAAACTTCATCTAGTCGTCTGGGAAGAAAACAAAATGCCAGCCATACTCTGCCAATGCTAGTGTCATTACATTCATTCACCCAGTCAGGCCACCCAAAAACTGCCAAGTTTAAGGGCAGACATCAAGTACAACTACATTTCAAATCTTGATGGCTGACAAAGCAAAAAAAAAAATTGTAGGTTACAGCTTAAATATGTCCTTGTATGTATGGAAAAATGCATAACAGTATTTAAATATTACCAGGTATAACCTTGTATAAGCGCCAAGTTGTTGCGTAGGCTGTGTTCATACGACTAAGGAGTATTAGGAATATCAGATGGTACAAAGGGTGAAATTAGAGACAGTTTGTCACATTTCCCTCCCAAACACCGCCACTGTCTTACTGAAGAGGTAATGCAGCATGCAGACTCACCATGCCCACTGCTGCAAGTGGAGGATTTCATTGCTGTGGCAGTGTTGGATTCAGATAAACAAATGAATTTGCAGCTGAACCAATGGGTCTTTAAGGGAACTGCAACAATCCAGAAATGTTCACCATGACTGGGAAGGGGAAATCAAATAATGATAAACACCACTGCAATGATTACTAAAAATGATTGTTTATGTTGTAGCCTTTGAACATATTCCATCCCATCCAGAATCCCCCTGCTGGTTAAGTTGGAGACAGATTTAAGGCCAGATTCCTCTGATATTCCCTCATCCCTGACGCGGTTGAGAGAAGGTGTTCAGGCCTCCAGTTCCAGCCCTAAGCCCAGCTTGTGACCTCCAGCGTTGATGTTCTTTCCATCAACCAGGGCAGAAAGGGTCAGCTTCACACCTGTGCCAAACCACCAAAGCACAATTACATAGTCTGAGGACTTTCTGAATCAAGTTCATGTCCTTTTTTCCATTTGTATATCTACACATTTTTACTAATTTATGTCAAACCAACAGGGTAAAATGAAGATAGATAAGCATCACTATACACAAGCCATTGGTAGTTGCTACGTAAATATTATAGAGCCTTTTGTAATGTTTATACTGTGCGCAAGCAGAATACATATGCAATAAATCTTTGACCAAAAATATAGCTTACAAACAGAATAAGCAATATCATACCTTTTCTGAGGGTCTGTGTGTAGCCAACACCAATAAGACTAGTATTGTTCACTTTGGCCTACATGGATGGATAAAAGGGAAAAGTCGTTCAATTTACATGCAAATTATTCACATCAGTAATACTGCCAGAATCTGTACTACAAATGCTTACGGATGTGCCTACAGTCTCAGTGATTCCCATAAATTTAATCCCCAAGTGTTTACAAACCAGGGAAGAAAAATCTATAATCATATCACAGGTACTCAAAGTGAATGAGGACTGTAGGCAGGAGTGCTTTCAAAACCACGAGTAAAACGGTAAAGAAACATTTCTCCTCAGCCAACTCCACTTTCCTGAAGGCTCACCAATTACAAAACAACACTTAGTTTCGCTTGTTGGTTGTTCAAGTATATTAAGCCCCCCTGTTCAAAATCTACCCAGTATTCTGAAAGATAATCAAATAATCTCACTTTAGGTCAGAATAATACACCTGTCTTACAAAACACACAGTACATAAACACCGATTATTCACTACACCGCCTCATCATGCACACACTGCCCTGACTGGGCTCGACAGTCACGATGCCACACACTCACACTGATGGAGGCATCCTTGTCCAGTTGGTACTTGGCTGCGATGCCGAAGCGGGTGCTGTTGCTGCCGGCCGTCCAGGCCAGGTTCACGGCCGTCTCCAGGTTGTCGCTCACTTTCTGGTAGATGGAACCACCAAACTCGGCGCCGTCATTACTGCAGCGAGCAGAAGAAAGGCCTCAAAACAGTGCAGTAACTGGAGATCGTCCATAAAGTCCCTCAGCAGGTCTGCTAAACATTAAATATGATAAACTGAACATAAATGAATTAGCTAAGAGCTTTATTAATCTAGACAACTCTAGAATGTACGTACCTGTAATGAAATATAACCCATGTGTGTTGTGTTTGTGTATGTATGGATGCACGCATGTATGTCTGTATAGAGTGAGCGAGCGAGAGCCACAGAAAGGGTCAGAAGTGCAGTAACGTACACAAAGTTTCCAGAAACATGACAGAGATATAGCATCAGAATAACATGCCAGTCTTACAGATGGTTTAGAGTACATTATAAACCTGCTAACAGCTTAATATCATGTCCTGTTTCACTGCAGTCAGTGGTTATTCACTACACTCTCTTATTAAGCACAGTGTACTGACTGCGCTTGGCCGTAACAGTCTCGCACACTCACATTTATAGAGGCGTCCTTGTCCTTGTTCATCATTTATTACATTTTAGCTACAATTGAGACATTACCAGTGCTCATTCCCAGACAAATGGTGCTCAAAGAAATGTGTGTGTGTGTGAAACCTACTGTTATTTAGGCTGTCTGCTGTAAGAATTTCTGGCCTGTTAATTTGTATCCAGTCAGTCCCGCCTCCCCTTTCAGCAGGAGAATGAGATTCTCCGAGACAAATCAACTTTACCTGTCAAACAGCCAAGTCTGGCTGGGGCCTTGAATCACCCCCACCCTAATGCCTCCAGTTAGGATTTAATAAAGACTCATGCAAACAACCAATCAACAGGAGACAGAACACCACTGTCAGCCTGACATGTTGCTGCTGTTCTGCCCTTTGGCCAATTGTACCTGCAATTTCCATTATTTAACAGGGGGGGGGGGGATTCACAATATGCCTCCACTAAAAGTTAAGCAACTATGCACTTACACATTGGTGTGCAGCTGGAAGTCGCCCGTCTTGTAACCTATAGCAAAGTTGTTCTGGGTCATCTTTGACTTGGCTGTGTCGAAGGACATCTGGTAGCCAGCGAGCCACCCCTCATAACCAACCACAGCGGCACCATGGATAGTTGGGCCCGCAAAGTCGAAATCAACGTCACAGCCCAAGTTGGCATACTCCCGCTTGTAGGCAGTCTTGACCTTTCCACTCTTCTTGCTGTCAAAATGCAACATTACATCATGGTTGCGCATATTGTACAATGTGGATTTATTTCAAGGTCAATTTCGACTCAGTTAACTGTGATAAGCCATTAGTAAAACTTACAAGTTAGAGAATAAAATTAAACCCTTCACAGAATGTCAGTATTCTCGACACATTGAAATACTCCTATTCCGAATGCGAGCCAGCAGAGATGAAACACGCAGCATTGGAAAAGCAGTTACAGCGCAAACAATCGTCCTGAAGGGACCAACCAAATTCCTGCAAAGTCAGAGGAAGTGTTGGAGTGAACTCACTGACCCTAGTGCATCACTCGGCTCTTAAGATTTCACCAAACTCAGTAGAACCAGAGTCTGAATAAAAATGTCTGATTATGCTGTGGAGGGAGTAATGGAGCTCCCTCCCCTTCTGTCTGCACCATAAATCAGACCTTGCCTTTGGCAGTGGTCAGCAAAAAGCTTGCTCCTTAAATAGGCTGTTCTCACTTATCACCATTTTGAAATATTCAAAAAGTCACAAAATGCTGCCTTTGCATTTATCATTATATTTCCATATTGTTTCACATTCAGTGGCCCAGGCTCTACAAAGAAGTAAAAAAAACGAAAGCGCTTACACAAAAACACAACAGACTTGTGAAATACACCAGCCGTCCTACCCGTCTATAAATACATGTACAGACAGATGGACAAATACTTATTTATATAATGCACAAAAATGCCCCTATGCCAATGCTATACAATATCAATGCCGTGACAAACAACTGCACTTCACAGAATGCAAGGTCAGTGTAAAAGTCATATGAGAAGACAGACTCGGTCATTTGGCCCAAGCTATACGAGACATTGCTCATTCATTCATCTTTCTGACATGATTCATAAAGCCCAGACAACCATGACAATTGGTTTGCACCAGACCCCATACTGTCATCTTTTACTGACAGTGAGGCAATCATCCATGAACCACAAAAAACAATACATTGTTTCTACCCAAACATATGACAGTTTAGGACTCTCAACATACTATCCAGTTACAGTCAAGGCAAATACACCATAGTCCTCAAAAAAAGCTTCTACAAGTCCATGTTCTTGCTCATATTTTCCCCTCACCTTTATAATTTCTTCAGCAAACCA
Organism: Tenebrosternarchus preto; assembly: GCA_025802075.1. NCBI lineage: Eukaryota > Metazoa > Chordata > Actinopteri > Gymnotiformes > Apteronotidae > Tenebrosternarchus > Tenebrosternarchus preto. Next base: position 9,183,651 of record JAOYMR010000008.1, read on the forward strand.
GGATTTCAAGTATGGAGAGAACATACCCTGTGTTTGGTGAGAAGGTGGTATCAAAAGTCAGCTTCAGCCCCTTTGCAATCTAAAGGAAGAATAAATGACAATAAGTAAAAGGAGGGTTTTTTTTTTTGGGGGGGGGGGGTGTTCTGATCTGAACTAATCTGCTAATCTGTATGTGTGGTCAGACCTGGTCTTCAACAGTGATCTCTGTCCCCAAGGTGTTGTCAGTATTCCACTTCTCTGTAAAAGTCAAGCCATACTCAGGCCTCTTGTATTTGGTTTCCAGACTTCCCACCACTTTGCTGGTGTCAGTGTTGGAAGAGCCAGAGGTCTTGAACTCCTGCCAAGGGGTAAGAAAGAATATCATCACATGCTGTAAACACGTGTTCACCAGCTGTTCAACAATAGTGCTGTACGCACCAAGCTAATCGATACAGTAAATACAGCACATAATTCCCATTCACCAGCATCAGATCAGTGCCTATGAACTACTTAGTAAGACTGAAAGACTTACTTAGACCTGAAAAGTTACTGCTTTATGATATACAATACAAACTAATACCAGTACTAAGAATATGATACAAAATACAAACTAATGCCAACAATGGAAAGCATTTAACCTGCAAGGCTCATTACTCCAAATGTGCATGTACAAATACCATAAACCTTCTGTTTCAAAGTGCGTCTTGTATAACGAATATACAGTAAAAAGTATGTCCAGTAAGTGAGGTGACAATCATACTGGTTTAATGTTTCAAGATGTTATTCATTTGCTGGGTAGTTGTTGCATAGAGCACTTACCACTCCACTGCTTGATTTAGTTTTGACATCAAGCTTCACTAGACCAAACCCTATTAGAAAACAAAACAAATTTCAACATACAACCATGCCCTCTTCACAATTAAAAACACTCATGCGTGGCTGCCTTTTTTTTTTTTGAACAGGCATATTACCATATCCCTTGTTGAAAATGTCCTTGGCAGATTTTCCAAGATCGGCATATGCTGGGGGGACTGCCATTCTTTCTGTAAAAGTTCACAGAAACAACAAGATGTCAAATAAATACCCTCATAAAGTTCAACAAACCTAAACCTGTAGCCACAGACCACAGACCCACCCATTGGTAACTGTCAGCTTTAAAATTAGCTTTTGAACAAAAAAAGAAGCGCCTTGTGGCCCTGGGTGTCTAATCAACATAGTGCCATGTTTCTACTCACTGTGCTATCTTTCTAGCTCTGTGTGTCGCACACAGGCAGATGAGCTATCCAACCTGACATCAGACCACACCCTTATGAGCAACAAGTAGGAAACGACCACATTCAAATACACTTCTATGTATCGACACACTTGTTTATAATCTACTATACTGGGAGCAAGCAGGCTGCCTATCCATGAGGACTTTAAGAATTCTGACAGTCATGATTTCCAAAATTATTTTTAAAACAATTGTGTAAAATTACCAGCTGCTTAAGATGAACTCAAAATGCCTGTGTCCCAGCCTACTTATAGATTAGGCTCAGTGCCAGCAATTCTGCCCAGCTTGGCCTTGGATTTTATGCTGGTGTCTATGCAAAAGAAACTTCTTGAATTCCTAGACTTTGAAACATGTCCACACTTTCCATTTCAAGAAGTAATAAATCATGGTCTGTCTAGGCTTAACAGCTGTTTCTTCAATCAATTAAGAAATCATTTCCTCATTCATAAAAAGTTCCAATTATCACTTTACTTCGTCCTTAAATCATAGAAGGCTTGAAAGGAAAAAAAACAGAGCGAGAATTAAGGACAAAATATTGGCAAGGTTAAAACTGGAGGCCATCTTGACAGCCCCTATGGCCAGAAACATGAGCGCTCACACAGACACGTTCTTCCTCAGTAACACCTGTAACGACAACACTTTGTGAGTGGTACGGAGGTGGTCCGATTGTAAATACCAACCTTTAATACACTTACAGGATATGACAAGTTGCATGGCTGAGGGTGTATGAACCTTACCGGCTAGCTAGCTAAAAGTCTCTTTTAGGAACAGCATGCCTGATATTTATAGCTAGTTATGCTAAACCAGATAGGCAAGCTGCGTAACGTAATTTCGTGTACTTATTCAACCTCAACTGTGAAAGGCTGAACAAGTAAAACTGGATAGAAAGTGTCATGTGCATGCTTCCTGTGCAGTCGAGTATTGTAGCTAGCTATGTGTTAGCTTAGCAGCTAGTAACTTCACCTCTAGGTTGTTGGATTCACTGATTCATTTAGCTAGCTGCCAAAACATCATTGCCGAGGCTAAACCAATGAGCTCTGCTCGTATCGTCTGGCTAATAACGTTAACTATAGCTCTATTCATATGCTAGCTCTCTTCAGGCATATACGTTTCACAATATTATTCTGACAATTTTATTATGTAATTTACGTGCATGCAATAGCAGAGGCAGGCCACACCATTTCTCTTGTCGTCACTTAGCTATCTAGCTAACCTAGGTTAGCCATCTAATATTAGCTCCTCTTAGCTAAAACGTGCTAGCAAAGTGTAAACCGCCTCTACACAAGGTGCGAAAACTGGCACTTGTAAATATATGATTGCTGAGTTCGATCGTATTACTTACCTGCTATTAGATAGATCTAGTGATTAACCTAGGTAAGCTCAATAAATTTAGCACCAGCGCACAATTACCGCAGTGAACTACACCGGTTGGAGGGCGAACTGAAGGAGACTGTAATGCAACGATATCCAAACCTTTCTCACCCCATATCCCAAACCTGTAGGACCCCTTCTGTCAGACGTCGGATGTGTGCCTGCTCATAAATAAAATAAATAAACAATCAGGTTACGTATTTAATACATTTCGTGTTGTTTATTGTCAATTTTTATTACAAAAGTTTAGTCTCCAATATTCACATTCATTCTTATAATTTTACAGATTTAAATGTTACCATTTTATTACTTTTCTCTGAAACAAAAGGCATGAAAGCTGCAACCGCAGTTTTATTATGTAAACTATTTGAAGATTTCAATGTAAAAGTCGCCATGCAAGGAAGGGACGTTATGGGTGAGAATTTATAAAACAATCATGTGCAAATAAAACACGTGTAACCCCTCAACAATTAAAAGCAAAAACTCCCTTAAGATAAAAAAAATAACTTACAATAATTTAATTATTTTTAATAATAATGAATTACAGCATCAGTGGGTGCTAATGACATTACAAAGCATATAAATAGGCCTACTTGGAAACATGAGGCTCATTCGGGGAATCAGACCTGACCGCTGTTTTATAGACTGACCTGGTTTACAGAACTGATTCATCTATTCCTGTCAGCATTTCATTATTAACAGGTGCTTAAATTGCTTTTTAAAAAATAGTCCTATGTCCGTTATTTTGCCACTGGAGGTCAGTATGTGACCGTTATAACGTTTTCTTGCTACTGATATACACATGGCCTTCGGAAGTTTACAGATGTGTTCAGCTGTCAACATTACACTATGATGACAGCTTACAAATTTTAGTCAGTATTGGAGTCTGTGCAGCTCATGTTCAGATTTTTCAAGAGCATCTTGCATATATCAGTATATCATTTATCAGTATGACTGCAAATCAAATTTAAAACCTTGGTGGTGTTAGCATACTACTCAACCTGCTCTAATAAGTGAGATACAGGAGCAATGGCTGCTACTACAGTGATGCTTCTGACAGTCATTTTACATCAGAATTAAGAGGTCAGACAGTCTGGATTTTAAAACATAAGATCTGTGGGTTTGTATATACAACATGAATCCTTGAGGACTGGCATAGCAGCATACTTGAGACACTGACATCTGAGCGCTGGGCTTCACATCTAGTTTTATTTACACTGGTCAACAGTGATTTTGCTTGCTGCTAAAAAATAAATGCCCATTATTATTTTTGCATGCATAATTCAGATATGTTTTCTCAATTTTTCTACCACCTATAGTTTGTTTCAATATTCAATATCATGAGAAGTGGTACCAAGGAGATGGGATCTCCTCTGGCATGCTGATAGGCTACAGCTGGACACTAAAGAGTTCTGCGGTTCCTGAGGCCAAACTGTAGTGAATCTCAACTCATCTCATTCAGGTGTTTTTTAAACATTCTGGGCATAGCTCCAGGCATGCCATCTTATTGATGCTGTGAACAAGTTGCAATGAGGCATAAAAATAAACAGATTTGCACTGATTCCTGATGGATGGTGATCTAGATTGGAGCGCTGTGTATATTACTAAGTGGCAACAGCAGGTTAAATAAATTAAGCAAATGATGCCTACAGCTGGGGTGGTTCATCTAATTTGAGTAACTACCATCATTATCCTGGGTAAAGGTTCCCAAAAGCCTTGTACCACAACAATATTTGTAACAAAAAGTAGTTAATGCCCTGAATGCTAGATTATACAATCTTAGTTACAATATTTTTAGCAATGCCCTTGTTTCTTAAAGACATTGCTGATACTGACAGTTACCTCTTTTAATATTGATACAATACTGTTAGAAATTGTTTCATGTTGAATGACTCATTTTGAGCCAGAATGGTTTTGTGATAAGTGTTAATGTCTTGAGCAAATATTTTCCTGGGATTTAAGGCTTTTCACAAAACCATTTATATCCCTGAATCTGTTTGGACCGCTAACTAAAAAAACTGAGCGATCTTCAATCAAGTGGCCTGTAGCTTGCTTCTTTACATTGGTTGCGCAGGATGTATCTTCCGCTCTATGATTCAGTCAGTCAAAGTGAGTTACGTGTGAAGCACGGATATTAAGCAGTGAGAGTCTCCTGTTATAAAAGCTCCTGTTCTAAAAATATTGTAATGAGTGGCTTGCTGTGTCAGCTGGTGACCAATAGAGGGAGGCAGCGAGCCAGGAATCGGTGAGGGATCAGTAGCCTGATCTTTCTCTGGTGGCCCTAACCCAAATAAGTAGCTTTGCAAAGCTCAGTGTATGTGAAGTCATGGTGCGTGTAATAATTGTTCTGACTTGCTGGTAACAGTTTCTGGTACTCCTCTCTGTTCTCTGAGTGACAGTCTTCCCCTTTGTTTGTCTGAAGTTGCCCATTCCGAGTGTTTGTATCTCGGTCTTCTCCAAGCAAGTAGCCCAATGGTTGCTGTAATGACATCTTGTCTAGTGCGGACCCAGGTTTGACTCCTGGATGTGGTGGACCAAGTGGGTCTCTCTTAGGTCAGGCCTCTTGTCTCCAGTGGAAGTGAGTTGGGGCTGGCCTACCTGTAAAACTAATCTGTCTGGTTGGGTGACCTGTCTGCCTCCCTCATGTCACCACCAGGCAATACCCTTTCTCTTCCTTGCCATCAGTTTATCCTCTCACCATTCCTCTCATAGCCCAGTAGTGCTGTGGGTTGAGCCTCGCTCTCCTGCTGCCTATGTTCCTGGTTTGAGTCCCAGTTCAGTTGTTCCCCCTAGTTTGATTCTGTTGGGCTTTTCCCCTCTTCTTGTCCTCCCCTTTCTTGCTCCCCTTTATCAGCATTTGAGTCCTGGTAGGAGGGGTATCCTCCAACAACCGAGGCATGTTGACTGCTGGGGTTTACAATCCCTGTTTGGGCCTAGACCTTACACATGCACTGTCTCATGTTCTGTTCTAAGGCTAACCCTAACCCTTGCTTTGTTTTATTTTGAGGTGTGAGGTGTTTTGGATTAACAGTCAAAAAGATCCCCATTTCCAAGATTCATAATCGTTCATCCTATATACTTATTGTAAGTTTATCCAAATTTGTAAGAATAAAAAAATGTTTTTTTTAAAGTTTTCTTATTACACTCCCCCTGTTCAGGCCTCTATTAGTCATACTATTACAGCAGGACACGTCCCTGAATGCACATCAAATATTGCAGATAATCCTTGCTGTAGATAATTATTGTAGTTAATCCTCACTGAAGACCATTATTATAGATAATCCTTGCTGTAGCCACGATCTCTATATTCTCCCTAAATATTAATAAGGAAAACAATCCTAGACCGCCTACTGTATCTGCTTGTTCATGCTCAAAAGATATTGATGAAGTTTTTGGACATGGAGTATAAGAACATCCTGGCATGAGGGTAACATTTTTGGATGCTTCAGTTAAATCTGAAAATTCAGGTTTAAAGACCACCATCTATTATTAACATACAAACTCGTATTTTCAGTACAACTCCAAGGCCTGCAAAAACTGTCTCTTACAGCCATTAAGACTTTACTTTTTGTGCATTTGCACTGAGAATGAAGAAAAATATTTAAATATTTTAATAAAGTTTAATTTCCTAAGTCACTGACAAATGCCTTTGCTTACATTTTACCTGTTCAGAAAATGGATGCACTGACCTGTGAACAATTTACTGCTAAAACAACAAGAATTCTTTTGGTGCTTACAAAGCATCTGATCCAGAGACCCTTTTTAACGACAAAACGGACAAAAACCATTAAAGACTGAGATAATTAACCATTCAGATAATACCTGTGGTACTGTAGCCTGTAACTACTCTAGATGCTATATGTAAATTTAACAATACAGCCACTAAAATAACTAGCACTAAAACAACAGCGGTTTATGCTTCTGACCATTAAAGGGTTAGGGTAAATAAATGAAAACAGACACACTAAATGTGTGCACTAAATTATTAGCACTATTATTGGTGGGTTTTTACAGCCGTTATGCATCATCTACGAGTTGCTTCACAGTGATGTCGTATTGTAGTGTTCAACCGTTTTTGGAGAAACTCAAGCAGACAACAGCCATTTTGTTCAAAGTTTTATTTTATTGCTCCTTCTCTCTCCCTTTAAACACGACACAACAGTCACTTACATCTCAACTGAGAAACTTAAAGTCAATCTCCTAAAAGTGTGATAATACTGAGAAAAAAATATAAAGATACATAAAATACAAAACTGTACATGTAAATTACAGTTTGTTTTTTTCAGTTTCATAAAACCATATTTAGCTACTGAGAAAAGCCACAACAATGTAAAATGCTGATTCAGTGCCACTGCTTCTATTTCAACACAGTGTTTATGAAAGGCCTTGGTGTGACAAAGGCCTAGTTGCCATGAGTAAATATAACAATATTCCAGGAAACAATGGTAATATTGTGTCAAGCAACAACTGCTGATCTAACAGAAGCACAGCATGTGGCAGAAACAACAAGAGTCATATTTGCAAGAATGTGTATGTTTACTTCATTTTTATTTGGTTGTTTTCAGTCTATATATTTTGCTCAAATAAGGGAAAATCAAACTAATCAAAACACACTATTATTTCATTAAAAACTTTTTTTTTTTTTTTTTTTTTTACAAAAAGTACATTTACTACTGAAAAGAAAATTCACAGAGAAAAATGGAATAAGACAGAGGCAAAAAAAAAAAAAAAAAAAGTCCTATCGACCATATTCATGTCGATTCAGTAGTAATGCACTGCAGTTTTATGAGACAAACTCCTTAAGCACAACTGAGTCTTCTGGGCGTGTTAAAGATGGATCAGTCCAACGGTCATCAGAACTCCACTTCAAGCAACCTGAAGCACGGTACTGTGAAAAGCCGAGAGGCAAAACAATACTATTGCTGTACTTTAAAACAGATCAAAACTGGACAAACACGACGCAGTGCAGCAATACAGCGACGGTTATTCCCCACAAGGCCAAGTGCACAGCAGATTTACAACACAGAAGCTTTCCAAATCATACCTTGTTGATAAAGTATCACAGTTAGAAGTTGATTAAGCCTAAGCTCAGAGGCCGCATGCTGTAGTAGATGTACAGGAGCCAGCTCCCATTCATCTCAAAGGTCATCAAAAGTCCATCTGTACACTAGTCTCAAACCTGTGGAATAAAATCTAGCAAAACAAAAGGACACCAGGCCAGAGCCGCGGAAAAACGGAGCTCAAACACGTGGGCATGAAGGTAAACGGCATTCCTGCGTTCTTCAGTCAGCAAAGCTCAACACAGTAGATGGGAAAGTCCTGTCCACCCAAGACAGCCTCATCTCTCACACAAAACAAGTCTGGATGCAAGTGCTGATGATGCTACCTGTGCGATATCAACCCTGTGAACATGTAGTGTTATAACGTGGGAAATGACTGCAGTGTGCTGAGGCACCTACTACATACAGCAAAACAAGGAAACCCATGTGAAATATGTCAGAATGCGGTGAGGACGGGAAGAGTTACCCGATCTGGAAACTGTAATTGCACTTTTCTTTTTGGTCAAATTGCACTGTGTTATCGTGGTATACTGAACTAAAAAAATGCTATAATCTGACTAGATGGCAGGAGTATACTTTCAAACCATGGTTTACAGTTAACCCACCCACATGGTTTGAAAACCCAAAAATCATCATATAGTTGGAGAGATAAAAGAGCTGTATTATATCTAAACTACCTTCTGCATAATAAAATGGTAAAGGCAAGCATTATCAGCACAACTTCCCAGGCCACACTGCCCCATGACAGTTCGACATGATGGCTTGATCTTTACAAACGCAGCACAAACCTCGGGAGGAGAACAGAAAAGCCTCTGGAAATAGAGAACGCTTTCTGTTTTCCTGCAAGTTAACAAAATGTTGATTGTGCATTGGATTAATTTATCATTTTGAATTGTCATAGCAAAGTCTTGACCTTATTTGTGCCTGGCATGGTTCAAGCATGCCTCAGGATGCTGAATCTTAGAATAAAATTAACAGTGCATGAGGAAATAGAGTAACAAAAGAAATAAAGAATAAAATTGAAAGCTGAAAAATAAAATTTGTTACGCCAAGCAATTATGCCACATGGAACAGCATACAGTAGAACTACATGGGTCAGATGAATCTGAATACAAAGTGTTAATTTGAAACATCTAAATTGAAGCCTTTAACTAAACATTGTTTGGTTAGAATTACAAAAATAACATTTTCCCAAGGACATTCACTCTTAGGGAAAGTGATCAAAATAAAAACTGAATATAAAGTTTCATTCAAGCATAGAAAACATGATTCATTCAGAAAGGTTGTGGGATGCTACAAGGAATCACCCATCCGTGAACAATGTGCCGTCACTGATAAAGAACATTTTTAAAAAGAAGTCTACATTCCAGAGCCCTCGAAAGGTGTACAAGGGATCGATTTACTAAAGTCTTTAGCCTGTGCAAAATTTTTAGCATGTACAAAAACAGTAGCATAGCTAGTGACTGGTCAAGGTGTTCTTTTTGGACCAGTCCCAAGATAGAACATGTTAATGTATCTGCTAGTGCTAAGACCTATGAACCTAGCCCTTGATAAGGTGAAGATAAATTTGATTTGCTTTGATTCAGCATCAACCACAGAATAAATTACAAGTCAAATAAAACAAATGAAAAAAAAGAAGAAAAAGGCTAATTAATTCATATGACAAATTTTCCTTTTATCCTGAAAGATGGCATAATTATATCTCCAAAAGATGTCCATTTCCCTCACAGGTCCAAACCATTGTTCCCATCTGAAGGTTGAGTGGGGAATACAAATGCTGTCATATAAAACGTGAGGAAAAACTATCAAAAGTTCAAGCTTGTTATATCTTATCACACAAGAAATGTGTGGATAGTAAAACACAAGAGCATCGGGACGGGGAACTAAAAAGTGCTTTGAATGCATTGTTACGAACTCCCTATTAGAAGAAGAGATGCACACGCATGCCCAGACACAGCTGGGGCAGACGCAAACAGCTCCAGTGGTGGCTTTCACACCTCCTACAACAGCAGTGCTACAATGGCAGTAGTTGGATCTGATGCACACTGACTTAAAATGGTTAGCCAACAACTTACAGAAACAGAACAGACGGACAAAGAGAGAAAGTAACACCAAAGGAACAGAAGGATTTCTGTCTCAGTCACTCCGCCCAGAGCTCTGTGGTGCCACTTGTGGCCTGGAGGAGGCAAAGCAACTTCTGGTCCCGCAGGAAGGGGCTACCAGGCCACTCACACATGCAGTATCTCCATGCTGTAGTCCTCTGTCTCTGTGTACTGGGAAGAGTTTGTGTCTGACTGTGCTTGTGCAAGAGCCTCCTTATTTTCCAGGTTGGGCTCCATAAGTACAGGTTTGTCAAAAATGTTCTTTTTATAGGTCTCTGGGCGGTTTTGAACGTATATCACTCTGTTGTAGGCCTTGAGTCTCTTCCACAGCTGAATGTAGACTTTGCATTGCACATACATGAACACAAGTCCACCTGTGAAGCCGATGGCTACCACAACTAGCTTGGTCCAGAAAGGCCATTCCAGAATTCCTACAGAAAACAGGAGCAGATCATTATTGCGTGTAATAATCACATCATGGAAAAAATAACAAAAATCAGATTCAAATTCACCTTCCCAGTATATTTCTTACAACAGCTTCCTGTTATAAGAAAATGACCCAACGATTACATATTTCTATAAATATAAACAAAGTCCTTCAGCAACACCACAGAATGACAATTATTGCAGTTATTCATTACAATATGCACTTCACTACTCCATCTAGTAGCCAGACAAAGGAAGCGGCATTTCACTGAAATAACAAGATGAGTCCTGATATCAAACATACAGCATGTACTGACCATCTCAAACATCACCCTTAGCGTTTAATGGGGGATTGAAAAATCTCCACCTGCTGCCTAGGTATGAGAAGGGAGTCCTGGTAATATGAAGCTCTTAGCCTATTAAATAATGCCTTACCTCCAACATAACTCATGGTGATTAGCCCAGACCATTTACTATCGTTCCTCTAACATCTTAACATCCTCTGTAAAATAATTCGGTTTTCTATCACTGCGTTGACTTTTTTCATCAAAGTGAAGCATGAAGTACAAAGATACAAAGAGCTATGGAAGTCATTCCAAAGGAGTGCAAAGGCAGAGTAAGGGTTTTTTATAGCACCTTTCACAAAAAATACAAATCATTTCCACATTGGTGTGTAGGGATTCTCAGCATTTAATTAATTCATGCCAGTTACATCTTAATGCCAAAAGAAATCAGCTGGCACAGCCATAAATCAGCATTTTCATGTCCGTCTGACCCACAAGGCCTGAATGTGGAATGGAATACTGTGTTGCCATGGGAGACATCATATGTCAGGCTGGGATGTGGTGAACAGTGAAGAGTGAGAAGTTAGAAGCCTCTCTGTGGAGATATGAACAAGCTGTAAACAATACATGTAGCCAAAACCTAATCAGACTTGGAGTCTGATCATTTGTGTTCTCTAGGTGACATACACTTGTCCTGTGTAACAACCAACAAGAACAAGAGAGGCACATACTGTGTGATTCAGCAGGCGGGTCTTTATTTTTAAGTGCTTCCTGAATACAAGACGACAACATTGGTATTTTTATGGATGGTTTGAAATTCAGTGAACAGATGCTGTTTTTGCCTAATTGGAGTTTTATTTGATCTCTAATCAATCACAGTCATACCTCATGAGCATTAAACCATTATATTCTCAGTCACGTGTGGAATCAGTGTTTCCTGTTGCTGGTTATATTCATGCACCAGATAAAGTGTGAATTAAGAGTGGCTGGTCCACTCGAAACTACGTTCGCCAATTATAAATCATAGCTGACGGCATTTAGCAGACGCGCACAACCTACAAAAAGTATTTCAGTGTGAAAGATCTTCCTTCACAGACCGATTAGCAATTAAGGCTCAAAATGGCAGATGAAACTCTAGCAGAGTTGAGGGGGCCAGCAGAAAGAAGAATCAGACATCTGATCAGAGAAGAAGTGGAAATCAGACATCTGAGCAGAAAACAAAGGAGGAAAGATTATACATTTGGATATGTGGAGTAAGAACCAGAGTCAGATGTCAAAGGAGAGACGCGTCGTTGGACGTTAAAAGAGAAAGTGTTTACCTGGTATTCTCCCGGCTGCATGTTCAAAGAGAGTTCATTACTGTTCCACTGAGGTTACAAGAAGGAGGGATGAACAAGCTGTACTACATCTTCATTTACATCTTTAAAAGCTCTAGGAGCAAATCAGACTCTTTTCTACTACGCAACCTACTTAAGATGCATATATGATGCAGTGGATGACTGTCTGATAACGGCTTTTCACTGGGAAGCCAGAGGTGAGCAACATTCTCACAAAGCCGAGTCAGGCCTTTACAACAGGAGAGCGGCATTTCAAAAGAGAAAGAAACAATAGAAAAGGGACATCACACAATGCACACTACACTCTATGAGCACACACTTCAGCGGGGACGCAACGAACCAACCGCAAAAGCTCAACCAGCAGATCCAGGAGAAGTGAAAGAGAATGGTGGTGAAGCAGGCTGTGATGGAGTGAGGGTACTGGGTGGAGGTGGGGTGGAGGTGGCGTTTGGGAAGGGACAAGCTGACCTTGTTTGATCTCCTCTGCGGTGCGGTCGATCAGGACATACAGGGACCAGACCACACACGTGACGGCAATGACATGGAAAGTGACGGAGCACATGATCTTCCTCCTCTCGCTGGCCGTCATCTGCAGCTTCTCCCACTACACAGAGAAAGAAAAGGGACCAGAATCTGTTAAGCTCAGGTCTGGTGCCTTTAAACAGAAGCACAAAACACACACACACACACACAAGCAGAAAACAAGCAATATGTAATTTTAGACAGATATATAATGACAACAGCCAGTATTTACCTGTATATTGATGGCATAAGAAATGGAGATTAGTTCACAACCTACTCATGCCAGCTGCACCGTGTTGCATTACAGATTACACAGACACAGTGAAGCCAGCTGAAACACCTGCATTCACCTGGCCTTTCCATTCTTAAAACCACCATAAATATTTGATGCAAATCTCTCCATGTGAGAACAGCAACTTCACAGTCAGCCTCTGCATAAAAGGCCTGAAAGCCAATGTTTATTCATGGATCCAGTTCATGAGACTTCACAGGACTCATACAAAACAAAAATGTCAAAAATACTTGGCAAAATTAAACTTGTTTGAAACTCTCGACATCAATGCATAATCTTCAAGGACTGTGTGGGCCAAAGCTTGGCAAAAGTAGAGCATATAACTTGGTTGCATTCTGAGATCCAGTACAGTGATGTTCATAAAAGGATCCACTCAACACAACTAGTCTTCAGAATCAGAGCCACCCAGCCCTCAAAACCCCTGAGGCTTGGGAGTAGGACACCCCATCCTCGTTATTTCTGAATCATTTATCACATGGGAGCCAAACAATAACTTTAATAACTTCAGAGGACAAGCAGCCAGACTTCACTCAAGGCACAGGTTGAGAAGAAGAAAACACGAATGAGTGTGTGTGTGCGCACAATATACATTATATACACACAACCTTGCTTATATATATTTAAAGATGTTAGCTGTGTAGTACACAAGGTTTCCAGGGAAACAAGCTCTTCCCCAGCTCCCTATTGCATAAATCCCAAAGTGTCCAAAAACCACCACAAATTTCCTCTGGAGGAAGGTTAACATGAAGAGTTTTTGAATATTCACGAACGCCGAACTAAAAATAGGCCAAGATCTGAAAACAAGCCCCTGTGTTCACCCCACTCCTGATCCACATGAGGAGAGAGTGCAGGAATGCAGAGGAACGGAAGTGTGTGCCGTCACCATCAGCTAGAGCAGCAACGCCCAGCTGGGCTCCTGCTTATACCACCACCCTGCCGAAGTGACAAGACACCTGGCCTCAACATGTTCTACAGGAACCTGGTAGAGACGAGAACCCACTGCGATGTAGATGCCAGGCCTATGTGATGCTCTGCGCGAGACGTACAATACAGGAAATTTAATTAAAAGGTGGAACCAGCAGGCAGCGAGGACTAATAATGAGCCTGCCTGGAATTTCATTTTTTCTACGACTAATAAACAATCAGCATTGACTCTTTGAAGCCCTGGGACAATAAAGCCATCCTTAACACAGCGACAAAGATCTTTTACCTCATACGTGAAAACCTTCATATGAAACAAACGTTTCTCAGCATCCTGTTGGGAAACCATTCGCTTCATTTTTCGAAGTCCGTGTGATGAAGCATGTGTTCCTAACGCACTGGTAATTGTTCTCTCTTAAGGACCAACACCTGATACTGACTCGATTATTATGGTCCTGTGAGTTGCAAAAATGCACTGATGCATATCGGGCTTGCAGACTTGAAGGTAGAAATTTACCTACATAGATTCTGAAATGTTAGAATCGATTATAATCCATCAGAGCAATATTACATAAAGCATGCCATCATTTTTGTGCCAAAATAAAATTCTTGAGCTACTCTCAAGAGTAAACCTGGTGCATTCTGTTCTCTTCTATATTCCACTTCAATGGAAGTGTAATTTTCTTAACTGCAGTATGTAGTGTAATTTTCATAACACTATTAAAAATGCATTTAAAATGTAGCAGAATTGAATACCAAATCATGAAACCTGAGATGATGCATTTCAATCAAAAGACCTGCAGTCAAACATAATTGCTGTGAGAATTGCATTCAACTCGAACCATCAATCAAATAAAACAAATTATACCGTTATAAAATGGAAACAATCCAGTTGTTTGTAACATTATTCAATAATCTTAGAAAAGCTTATTACGGATTTCCTCAAGTCTGAAAACATACCATCCCAATACCAAATTCTTGAGTTAAACAAACAAACATTTGGACTACTGGACACCTGACATAGTTGCTCTACCACATTAACACAGTCATTGTGCTACAGTGAAAAGTGCATAAGATAAACATGAACAGTGCATGTGAGAGTGCACAAGTGTACTCCGTGTGCGTGTGGTGCATTACCTTGCGCAGTGGCTTCAGTTTGGTCTCCATGATGAATTCAAACTTGCAGAGCTCACAGCAGCGCGTGTCTGAGCTCTTAATCCACTGCTGTAGGCAGGCCTGGTGGACGAAGCGCAGGCTTCCCGTGCAGTGGCACGGTGTGATCAGAGGACTGTCCTCATCACCCTCACAGTGACAGATCCTACACACACACACACACACACACGCACACACACGTCAGAGCCTGGTGAACATCACACAGAAGCACAGCCTGCACTGTTCCTGTGTGCACGCTCAATGCATGTGCGAATGCACGCACACGCGCGCACACACACAAAATAACTGTTCCAAAGCTGAGCTGCAGAAGTGCACTGATCAGACAAACCATTCTAGAAGCTTTCTGATCTAGCATCTGCTTATCTGTAGCCAAAGAAGATTGAGTATTTGAAATGCTGTGATGCAAGTCTTTACTAGTTCTGCCTCCATGCATCAAGCATTTCAAACTCCAGATAAGGTGTTGTGCGGTAGGAAGTGAGCACAAGAGGGCGCCGTTTTTTTCCTTTAGACCCAGATTCAGCTTAGAACTGGTTTAAGTTGCACTGCCACTGGTGCAGGCCTCCTTTCATCTATGGATGTCCTGAATCTGCATCAACGCACGGGCTGAAGCTCGATCCAGCACGCTGGCCTGAGGACCTATGGTATGCATGATGAAGACTCCGACACAGAGGAGATCCAGCATGCAGATCAATGCTGCCAACACCCGGTGTAATGTCTCTCTCCCCTGCAGGACTACTGGAATGACACTTCACTCATTTCTTTCAGCAGTGTCAACAGAACCAGCGTGAGATGCTCAACACCTCCTCATTCTGCCTTTAAACCACACGAGAGGGAGTCACCGTGTCAGGTGAGGGAGGAGCTGGACTCGATTGTCACTGTTGGAGGTGCTCGTTACAGAGGGCATTGACAGGAGAGAGAATGAAAGCAGGAGACCACCAACATAAAGCAAAGCGTCTGTGTGTGTTGGAAGCAGGAGAGAAAAGGCAAGCAAACAGACGTACACACACACACACACACACACTCCAATTTGCGATTTAGAACCGACGGCTACCAACTAGCTAGTTTGCTTTGACAGCATAAAGTAGACAACGCAAATGGGAGCAGTCTTCTGAGCAGGTGGCATGGCACATGCGCTGCTGAGAAATGCAACAGTTCAAAGTGAATCTCAAAGCAATTCACGTCAGACTGCGCTTCAAACAGCCAGCAAGCATCACAGAAGCACTGGGAGACACTGCTTGACACCGCTATTTCTTTCTTTTGAAAGTAGCCTTAGCTATTCCCGCCAATGACGTGTGCTCACTTCTCACGAGAACAGACGCCTAAACCGGTCCTTACGTGTAGCGACTTGGGAATGTTCTTGTGTGTACAGCACAACCTACAACCAGATTAGGAGGAGAATCCCCAACCCACAGCAAAGCAAATGCCAGACCGGACCCACTCAAGCGAACCGCCGATCTTGGCTGCGGAATCGGACCCGCCGGTCATCCGTGCTTCCCGCAGTCGACATAACGCTTCCGTGTGCTTGCAGAGGCATCGCTGTTCACTCTGAATGAGCAGGATAATGAGTATTCCCGAGTCTTTACGAGATTAATAGACAAGGAGAACAAAAGGAAAAACAAGGTCCGTTATACACCCTTCAGCAGACCCAAAGCCCTTTCAAACAGCGGGGGGATTGTCAGCTAACAACTGTTGAGTTTAGAACAAATGGAGAGAACAGGCCACTTAGCGCCTGCGCCTGGCGCTGATATTTGCATTCATGGCAGAGGACAATTCATTTCTCAATCCAAATCAGACTGTGCACGAGTCTTCAGAAAGCTTCTATCATGGAAGCATAACAACATCAGTGCTAAACACACACGATTGTCTCAGGTCCAGTTGCCTGCGTTCATGCTGACGAGTGAACAACGGAGCTGTGAGCCTTCACAACCATTCAGAACGACGCAACTGAAATGTAATTTGATAAACAGAGTAGCGAACGCTTTTTCACACCTGCTGTGCAGAAAAGAACGCAGAGTGAATAAACATTATGTTTCAACGAATGAATACAACAACAGGGGCAGTCAGAATGACAAATGACCTGCAAAGAGCCTAAGTAAAATACAACAAGCTGTTGGTTCCATTCTAAAAACCAACAAACGCACTAAAAACACTTAAGCTTTGCCTTCCACAAAACATCAATTACGATCCGATTTGGTTTTGGAAGTGCCATGCTAAATGTAGCTTCAAAGCCTTAAATCCCAGAAACCACCTGCCCGACCCCCACCTACACCTCCACCCAAACCCACCCCCACCCCTGACCTCATTTCAGTCACAACTTAAACCAATCACACACTCCCAGATTGTGAGATTAAACAGACTCAATCCATTTAGCGCACATAAGACTGCAGGTGAAGACTGCACCTAGATACAACTATATGTGCCTACGAAAACGAGAAGCCTTAAGCACACACAATGTCTGTTGCCCAAAAAATGTCAGCATCAAGTTCTAGGGCCTATAAAGTGTCACAATGACATTTTCAAAAACTGACTGGGTTTCCCCAGCACACCGAAATATACACTTAAACCCATTTTCTGTCAAATGTCACTTACAGTCTTTTTACAGATGCACTTTCCATGACTGCTAACATTAGACAAACAAACATCAAGGAAACAGGGACAGTTATTTATATGTTGTCCTTTTTCACCTCTGGTCACACACACGGGTCACACACACACACTCACACTCTGAGGTATTCTTCCCCCCTGGTCATCGCTGTGCTGGTATCAGCTAGTTTCTGTGGGTTTCTAAGGTATATTGTGAGGAAAGACATACATGCAGGAAAACAAAGCTCACTTGTCCCCTTACAGAATGCATGAAGCTGACCTCACCAAGGCTCCTGGCCCTGCTGCGTGGAGCACAGCATGTAGAAACGTCAAAACTGATCAATTAATTCATCTAAAACGTCATCTTTTAACCTTTTTTTTCCCTTTTAATTTTTTACTCAAACAGAAACCATTTAACATGGCCATGCTGTATGAATAAACAATTAAATGCTGAACAAAACAAAACCAAGATGGAAAACCAGAGAAACAAACCACACTCGGGTTTCACACATACACACACACACACGGGTTTGCTGCCGGTGATGTCACACAGCTCACACGCTGGACTGCAGTGCACTGACCCTGCCTCATGGATGAGCAGACAGCTTGGCGATCGTTTGCTATGCTCTCCAGACGGAGAAAGACCAGACCTGTACTGTAATCACATCTCTCCCTTCCAATTTCTCTTGCCGAACTTGGCAGTTTTCCACCAATCGACAAGCTGCCCCTGGATGTAGAACGTGTGAGTGACTGGACTCCCTGCATGCAATCTGGCTGGCAAAACCCCACGGCAAATCACAGAAGTGCAGCCATACATCATGTGACTATTCAATACACAGGAACGTAGCCAAGACTGTACATTTAAATCATCCTCTACCACACTACTGCTTACCATTATCGCAGCTTTATTGCTTTAACTGATCACACAGGTCTCCTCATTTACAGCGATTAGCAGAGTAAAAGGAAAAGGTGCAGGAGTACGATTACGTAACACAGCAGAACCTCCACAGCAGTGAGGCTGAAACAGGCTGGAGCAGCAGGGGTTTGTTAGGGAGGGAGGCAGGCAGGGTGATGGGTCTCTACAGGCTTGGCCACGCTGCTACGGGCTGGGCGCATGGGTAATTAGGGGGCCTGCGTAAGAGAGAGAGTGCCCCACCAACCTGCAGCAATCCCCAGACAGAGAGAACGGAGAGTGGGGCCCCGTTTTATCCGACAGCGGCGAGAGGCCGCGGTCCAGATCGCCGTCGTCCTCTGGCGAGCAGAGCGGGGCGTCCCGATCCTCATTCCTCCGCCTGCGTCGGGCGGGGTTGTCCTCGAACACATCGTCCCCGCCCATCTCGTTCCGCTCGCCCGGCCGCGGGCTCGCCGCCGCGGAGGGGAGAGTCGGGGGGAAGCGTGGCGCGTTGAAGGTCTTCTGCAGCTCGACCTTCTGCGGGTTCTGCCCTGGGCCGCCCCTGCAGGCGCAGGACGCACCCGAGAAGGAGGGCGGGTGGGCCAGGAGGCGGTGGTGCGGTCGTTCGCCGAGCCCCCCGCCGTGGTGCACCGCCCACCAGCCCAACTCTCCGTCTGAGCACGTGTGGTCGATGAAGTGCACGCCGCTGCATGAGCTCTCCACCTTCTGGCCGACATCGCCGAGGGACTTGGAGGACTTGACGGCACCCTCGTCCGGCCGGGGGCTCGCCGCGGACTTTAGCAGGGAGTGCCTCTCCACTCCAAACGGGCTTTTATTTTTGCAATTGTTGGACGATTCCGGACAGAGTGTCGTCATGGTGATGCTGTGCAGCGCCGGGCTCTTGCCGGCCGCGTCGAGCAGGAGCACGGCGGTCTGCATCGGCTTCTGGGGTGGAAAGGCCACGCTACAACGGCGCCCCCCGCAGGTAAGGGCCGAGACCAGGGGCCACGGGCGAGGGGAGAGAGAACATCGAGGTACACACAAGCAGCATGCATTAGACAGCACGGAAACAGAGCGCACCAGCAAACATGAAAATACAGGTGAGAACTGGAACGTGAGTGAAGACAGCAGAGTACAAGGCAGCAGGAGCCACAGCCCGTCAGAAAAGGGAACAAGGACACAGTTCTGGCATAAGTCACACTACTACTACCACCTAATAAACACCTTAAACGTCCAACTGTAGCCAGCACTCTACAGCTCGAGAACGCAGGCAAGTGAACAAGGCGGAAAGAGCAGCGTGTGGGAGGGGCAGGGTGCCAGTCGTTACCTGCAGATGTCCTGGTTCGAGGGTGTAACCGACGTCCGAGAGAAGCTGCAAGGAGCACTCACAGAAGTCGGGCTTCCTGCCTGTGTGGGAGATAAACAAACAACCAACCTCAAAAAAAAACGCTGGGTATTCAAAGAAAGAAGTGGGAAGTTAAAACATGCAAGGGGGCAGAGAACACATGAACACTGCTGGATTTAGAGGAAGTGCTACTTTCAGGTCATCTGAGTAAGCAAACAGTACTGAACGTGTGTGTCACAAAACACTATTTTGCACCAGTTACCTTAAGCGATATTTGAAGACTTGGTTCTCATCATAACATACCCAGGCTCTAACTAATTACCCATTGATTGAACGGATAACAGGGATCTCGGCCCAAAGCTCAACATTAAATCAACAGAGGAATAGAAGAGTCCAGTGCTACCCTTAATGAGAAAGACACGCACACGCGCTCACGCACACATTCACGCACGCACACGCACGCATACACCTTTCACGGATTCTTCTGAGTTGGGCAAGACGGCCAATTAAGACTAAGAGAGCAGCAGGTGCCGTTTAAAGGCGAAGTGAACAGAAGTGAAAGTCGGTCAAGCCCATGGTGTTTAAACCAAAGATTCGCAATGAGGTGAACCAGAGAAACTGCATGACATTTCCAGCAGTCCGAGAGAACAGGAATCACCCAGTTAACCTGTAGACTTGCGAAACAGTGATTACAGATGAGTGCAACAGCACTGCGACAGGATTAACGTGTGCCAGGAAAAGGTGAGCAAAGTCCACTTCCTGCTCAAGATCAGCATACGGGCCTCGAGCCATTTAGGACTACGGCCCCTGCTCTACTCTCCAATCCCACTCTGTTATTCAACACATCAGCCGCCAGTACAGAGATGAAATAGCCGTCACTGTCCCTTTATTTTCCGGTGGTCTGTATCAAACAAGCCAGCTGTACAAATCACTAAGTTTAGAAATGCAATGTCCTAGATGTAATAATGTTCTAGCTGTAATAATGAATTGCGGGTTGTAAGTAGATTCTTTTTCCATGAATTATAAGTTGGTCCAACACAAAACAGCAGCAGAGTGCGTCATCTGACTGAACATAACTCATAGGTTGGACAAACTTTTTCCCCCAAACGAACTGAAATAATGAAATTAGTTGTCGTGTTATTATAATAATTATATCACGTATATATGCATCTCAGGCCCACTCTGAGTAATAGAATATAACAGCCATGTATCTCTAATGAACCACAGAGTGCAAATAGTACAGTCTTCTACTGGCCTGTCTCTTCAACCTGCTGTTTGTTAAAAAAAATAAAAAAAAAGTGTCCAGATTGAGGATAACGTATTGTGTGTGTGTGTGTGTTGACTAAGTGCATAATTTACACTGAATCACTATGAGTTCCTGCACCTCCATCCATCCCCAGAGAGGTAATCGCATTGTGTGTGTTCAGACCTGACATTTAACAGAACCCCCCCACAGTACATGCGTATATGCACACACACACACACACACACACAGACACACACACACACACACACACACACACACACGTGACTGTGCCTGAATTGGCCCTTAATGAGACTCTAGGCAAAGCCTTTGTTGCTGCCAGTGAGGAACACAACAGAAATAGAAACAGAAAAGCTAAAAGCAATCCAGTCAATTGAGTGATGGGCAGAGTCTCTAAATACACTCCACAGGGAAAATCCAATTTTTTCCTTGCTGTCCATCCATAGGTTGGGTACTGGAAAGTTCAGTACAACAGCAATAACTAGCTGCCTCAAAAACACACCCAACACTTTCTTTAAACTGTGCTCCAGTTACCCAGAATCTGTCATTTCAAACTATTAGGCTGCACAGCGCATTGCCTCAACTGTACCACATAGAAACCAGTGTGTCCAAAAAGGCTCTAAAGGGATCTTAAATTGTTTTTGGTGGGATTAAAAAATAAAAGTAAAAACCTCCACAGTGGTTTCTTACGAGGGTTGGTTGCACTCAAAAGAACCAAGAAAACAAAGCACTGTCAGTGCTTCAAAATATACCTCATAAGCAGGTATACACTGAAAAGAATTATATACACCTGCCCTTTCAGGATTGGGGCTTCCATTAGATGTGACCCTGGTGTGCAACATAAAATCAGGTAAACAAGTTGTCTGTGGATCCGTTTCAGCGTGAATCTACATTAGAATGAGCAAATTGAACGATCAGAGCGACTTTAAACAAGGTATGGTCCTCAGCGCTAGGCAAAACTAGTGTTTTAAAAACTACCAACCTTGTGGGGGTAGGTGTTTGTAGCAATTCAATGGTGTTTGTAGTATACCAAAAACGGTATGATCAAGGAATGAGATCCAGCAGAAGAAGGTTCTGCGGACGCAACAAACGCGTCAACAAAAAGGTTCAGGGGAGATGTCAAGAATCACTCTGATGAACAGGACTTGCACAATATAGGAAACAGCAGCTGAATACAACACTGCCGTGCCAGTGAATGTGTCTGAACACAACTAATCATTCCTTAGCACGTATCGGCTACAACAGCCATCGCCGTCTATGGGAAACAGAAAGGTGACATTCGAATGGGAAAAAAATTGGATCACTGAGCAGTAAAAAAAATAAAAAATAAGAAAAATCACCTGGTCAGATTAATCCCGATTTCTGTAGCGCCATGGTGATGGGATGGTCAGAATTTGGCAAAAGCAGCAGGAATCGAATAGTGCTTCTTCTTGTGTGTCATTAGATCAGGCTGGTGAAGGTGGAGTAATGGTGTGCAGAATGTTTTCTTGGCAGACACTGGATGATCCGATACCAGTGGATGGATGTTTGGACAATAGAGCTTACCTAAGCATTGTGGGAGACAAAGTTCATCACTTCATGGCAGCTGTTTACCCTCTGGCAAAAGAACACTTTCAGCAGGACAATGCAGTATTCCACAGGGGGTATATAGTCATGGATTGCCTCCAGGAACATAGAATTTTCCTTGGCTTTCCTGGTCTTCACATTCCCCAGATGTTAATCCCATATAGCATCTCTGGGACAAGGGAGATCAGGCTATTCAGAGCCAGTCTGTAATTTGTGGCAAACGGAAGAATCTTGTCCACACAAGGCAAGATTTCTGCAGAATGACTTCAACACCACAACGAATTGCTGCAGTTCTATAAGCCAAAGGCGGTCCAACACACTGATGGATGGGTGTGTCTAATAAAGTGGCCAGTGTATACAAGTGAGACTTTAAATGTACGTGACATTTTCTTCAAGACCTTGACGACACGGGTTCAAATCTTCAACATCTTAACCTTATTTTTTGAGGTGTGTAGGAGATCTTCAGATTCTCATATTCTGTCATGACATTCTTGAATACTGCACGTCTCCAAATTGTGATGAAAAGTCTAAACTAAAAGGCTCCAACTACAAATAAAGGAGATGCTAGTTTCAAATACAACCACCCCATCACAGTTATTTACACACAAGACATTTACATTTTAAGTTGACATCAAAAAAAGGCTTTCAGAGGGCATGTATCATCTGAAGTGGGGAAACAGTCTGAGTGAACCAGCAGGTAATTAAAATGGAGATGCATGTGTGTGGTTAACAGCAGCTTACTTTCATGCCAACTCTTTCAGTATGTTGCCCAAGCAAGAGAGAAATTCTGCTGCATATGACAAATAAAAAAAAAAAATTAATAAAAACGGTTCTAGACATTTATTTCTGCTTAAACAAAATAAAGTGAGCTATGTTTTAACCCTAATTAAAGAAACCCAAAGCAAGAGGAGCAAGGGGTGTGGAGAGGTGGAGAGTGGGGACAGGGGTATGATTTGGTTAAGTAGGGGAGGTGGGGGCTGCCAACTGCTAGCACGAGGGCAAACTATTTTTTGCTATTGTGTTCTGCCCAAGGTTTAGCGAGGCTCCTCTTCTCCTCATGCACACTGCAGCCCGTCTGATCTGTCGGCCTGGCTCGGGATTATCGACTCTGCAAACCCCTACGTGTTCCATTGCTCACACGATCCAACATGCAGTGGAGGGCAGTGGAGTGGCAGAGGTCTGACCCCCAGCAGCTCTCAGCACATGCACACACCGCTGAGTTTCTTCACTCATTGCCATCAGTCATGTCTTTCTGCTGAGCACTTCATATTCTGCAAGGCCAACAGAAGTCCTCATTTAGATGGCCTACAGAGTTTAGGTGGCCTACAGAGTCTCCAGCACTCAGCTCCTCTGGGATTTTTGTGAATTGAGTTTTGAGTAATTGTCCAAAAAGAAAAAAATGCATTTAAAAACAAAGAGAATGGAAATATACAAAAGGAATGCATGTGTTGTAACAGTGTTGTTAACACCGTTTTAAAATGCAGATTGTAATTGATCATTTAGTTAGGCCTGTACATACTAGGTCTTTGAATATTTTATAACTTGCTGTAAATGTTTTATTGTTGTACATTGGAATAATAATATAAACTTCATATTTTTAACTTAAAGCTGCACTATACAAGATTTGTTTGTTTTTTTTTTTAACTGAAAAACACTGAATTAGAGTCATGTGTCAACATATCAAGTCGGATTTGGCTGAAGTTTTTTGGACTGTGCCAGCCATAGCATCACAAGCACAGGTTCAGAAAAAAAAAAGATCTTGGCCATGTGCTAACGCGTGGGGGTGTAGCTCACAGTACTAATCTGTACAGTACAGAAAGTTAGAGAATGAGAGAGAGAGAATGAGAGAGAGAGAGATAGCTGAATATAGAGACACTGGCAAACCAAGTCATCCTCTGCAGCTTCAGCCGTTGTCAAAGCAAAGAAACGTACTACTAACGAGATCCAGCAGGCTAAAAGTGAGGGCGACAGAGCTCGAGCTAAGACCAGAATAAACACTGGCTAATTTGGATTTAATTTAATCCAGAGTTGGCGACAGCTCCATGACATGAAGGGATTCAGGAGATGTGCATTTGGCTTGTGTGTGTTGTTGAATAAGTAGCTAGGTTAACCATGTTGTTTGCCGGTGTTGTTGTAGCTCTACAGCTAACGTTAATTGGCTAATTAGCCAATATTAACCAATTACTTTGCTAACGGTGTCTTTGCTCGAGTTCGTCCTTTGATATTTCCCAAATTATCAGCCATTCTAGGGTAATTTTGAAATCAGTTCGAGATAAATGGAATGCCTCACAACCCATATTACAAAATATTCAAGATGTTTCGTGTTTTTACACACTTCCACCAGAGAAGTAGCTTTAGCGTTAATGTGGGGCGTGTATCCAGGACCATCCTGATATTTAGCATCTGTGGTACAGCTACACATGCACATATACAACGATGTCTAGTACATATCCAAATATTGTATATCAATATTATATCCGCAGATTATCCCTTAACACAAATGTAAGTGCATATAAGTGAAATGTGTTCATCTGTACACACACACGTACACACTATGTATATATACACAGTCAGGTTTTTTACTTACCTTTAGAGCAAAAGTAATTTGACAATAAAAATCATCTTATTAGGTCCTGCATAGGTAAACATTTTTATTTGTATCTCACTTCATTTTTATTAGTAACAGCAGAGGGTTGTAGACCTTCTGACCAAAACATTTGGCTGGTAATAACATGCATATGATGTGAAGTGCTCATATCACAAACTCCTGAACAGGAAATCACCGCCACCCAGTTCTGCCAATGCAAACAACAGGATTGATAAGTCAGCTGAAGTTCCCATGCCAAATGCATTTTAGACACGAGCTTTTGAAGCATTCGAACAAAACGAGAACAAAAAGAGGATCTACTCAATCTGTACAAAACATGCATGCAGATGGTGCATTGAGGAAGAAGGATTCCAGTCACTAGTACGTGTCAGATGACAGTAAAGATGATGAGATCACACGAGTCAACCTCTTTATGCATACAATCAAAATCTCTCAACCCCCCAGCCTCCCTGGTCATCAGGCCAACACACACACAAACAGTCTAAGCTTGGCATGGATGAGACTTTGAATCAACACTAGAGATCAAGACCCACTCTCTTCATTTATCTCTCTCTCTCTCTCTCTCTCTCTCTCTCTCCATAACTAGCATAATGGCCGTTTTGTAATCTATGGCACTACTGACAAACAGTATTCAGAGGGGGTTTTGCTGGGCACACACAAGCAATCAAATGCGGATTCAACTCAATGGGCTCCAAACCCAATACTGCACCAAGCACTTCTGGGACACACGAGCTGCAGGCTGCCCGGGGTCACCCACGCTGCCCCAGCACTCCTCCAGGCAGCTGACCCAGACATCTGTTAGCACGCACAAAGCCATTATGAGCCAAGGGGCTCTTCACTGTGTAGAACTCCACCAAATCCGCATTGAGAGAAAGCCAGAGTGTTTGGTGCCAGGGTAAAGGTAGCTGGCAGGCCAAGCCACAGCATGACTGCTCCGCTTCCCGCACAGCCCGGCCCACCAGAGCCTGCGAACACTGATGTAAGTGACCATTTAGATGAGGTGCTGTTTGCACCAGATGAATGGAACATGTGTGAGAACTATTTCATGGTTGAAAGGAACCCGAAAGCCATGGAAACAGAACCAAAACACAGCAGAGACGGGCCTGGGTTTATTCCAATTTTGGACAAGTGTGTGTAATTCAGTTAAACTGTGATCATTTAATGTGTTCAGACTACAAGCGAAGAGTGCTAGCCAACGTCTGAGGCAAGAACTAGAGCTGACCGCTCGACGGGAAACTGTAGAAGACTGAAGTGGATGGAAGTGAAACATATATATAAAACAAATAAAGTTGGACAAACATATATTGTATGAGAGGTCTGCAAAGTGCACTAGAGGTTTACTGGCATTTTCCTCCGTTTTATGTTTGGCCTCCCCTATTTCCCAGGTGCTGATTTACACAAAATGTTTTGGCCATCAAATTCCTGAGCCCGACACTCTCAATAAACATTCAGCTGGAAGTGTCTCTTCAATGTTCACAGCCTCCAAAATGATAGAGGAGGAAAAACACTAGCTTGGAAATGGCAGGTGCAGAACCCCTGGAAAACGTGCCATTAACCCCCCCCCCCCGGTACATACATGCACGAGTCCACACAAGGACGTATAAACATGCACACACCCACACACAGATGTATACATTAGCTTGCTTATGTACACCAAATGCAAACATACATGCACCCACTCACAGATGTGTACACACACACACACACACACACACACACAGATGTATACATGTACACGTACACTTATGCAAGCTAACTCATGCAAACATGAATGCACCCACTCACAGATGTATACACACACACACACACACAAA
Organism: Tenebrosternarchus preto; assembly: GCA_025802075.1. Classification (NCBI taxonomy): domain Eukaryota; kingdom Metazoa; phylum Chordata; class Actinopteri; order Gymnotiformes; family Apteronotidae; genus Tenebrosternarchus; species Tenebrosternarchus preto. The sequence goes on from JAOYMR010000008.1 coordinate 9,210,463, forward strand.
CATACATAAACCAAACGCTGTGTGGGAATCAAAGAGGGACAGATTTCCATACCTTTGAAATATTACTGGACCTGCTTGCAGAATGACCCAGCGGCTTCTCGTTCTGTCGAGCAAGAAAGCAAAGACAGCGTTACCACAGATACTACAGAAAAGTGAAATTCTTTCATGTGTACAGACGCCATGAAAATTGACAACCTTATCTGAAAGCACCTTCACTACTACAACACCATGACATGTTCAATGCCACATAAAAAGATTAGACTCTCTGCTGTTAGTTAAGATGAAAGTGTGCACATTCAAAAAAAAGTGCCACAGAGAAAAGTACAAGCGATTATAATGTAGAGTGATAAAATGACTCTCACAAAATCTACATGTTTGAACCATTGTTTGCCAGAGACATGATTCTAGAGCATCAAGAGCAGAAGAGACTCATTTGCATGTTACCAATTATGGGTCGGTCCAGTACTGGATGAAGGTGAACGGAGGGTTATGCTGTTGGAGAGCATCGCACGTTCAAATTACTGGACTGAAATTCGAGCAAAGCACGAGGGGGGGGGAGGCCAGAGGAATGTAGCAGGTATGTGTGGCTCTTGGCAGCAGGCAGATGAACAGCTGCATGTCTGATGCATGAGCTCAAACAGTTGCTCAATGTAGCAATGTGGCGTCACCACAGAGCACCCAGTTCCACCCAGTTCTACGTGGTTCTACATGGTTCCACCGGTTCCGTACGGCTCCACCCAGTTCCACACAGCTCCCCCGTCTCACCTGTGCATGGCTGAGGAGTTACGCCGAAATTGGTACATTTTTCACTCGAACAATCACCACATGCTGACGTACTTTTTTTTTTTTGCAAATTAATTGCATTAATAAAAGAGGCTCAAAAGGGATTGACTCGATGTTTCCAATTCAAAACATCCTCTCACAGCACACAAAAAATGTAGTTTATTGGACGTCGAGGGGGACATATCCTACTGTGCTAAAATTTGCACTTGCTATACGAGAGACTGATATTTGATATTTCTAAATGACATGGTTATCAAAGAGAGGCTACACAGGCTAAAAGGACAAACCAGGTGAGGTCAGCCTGCACACCAGAACACATGCAGTGTGTTAAAGTGCACATTTGCAGAGTGGTGGGATTCTGACTGGCAATGACCGATTTCACTACATCAGGCATACTATAAAATGCCACACGATAATTACTAGTTATTTGTAATGATCATATTACAGATGACAGTGTGGAGATGGCGATTAACATACGTCATATTGGACAGGCCTTTCTAATGCAAGCCTGACGAGCAAACTTCCACATATACATGAATGGAGAGTAGGAAGAACAGATTGGTGCTTTAGTCCCTCACCAGAGGACATATGTAGGTGTCCATTTTAAAGTAACATGCATCTCCCAGGGACACAGATGATGGAACGCATCACAGAACTCAAATCAGACGTCAGTAACATTTCAAGACACGTTCTTCATATTATTCAAGTCATATGTCCTTTATCTTGTGCCATCGTCTGTCCTGGAGAGCCCAACCTCTGCTCTCCCTGCCACACAGCAGCAAGAACGCATCCATCATCTGCCTCCAGAACATCCTGCCACCTGCTAGTGCCCTTCGCCGCATTCCAGTAGGACCAGCTAGAGCAGCGTGTGCACGCCCACATGTGCGCACACACCCAGGAGAAGACTCTGGCCTGCATGCCACAGCAGCCTGAACAGATGCAGTGACCGCACCCACCATAACAGCCATCAGGCCGGGCCCCTCTGTGCTGAAGAATGTCACTGATGTACAGATACTTCCTGTTTTGCCAACAGGAGGAAAGTTTAGTAATAATGTGCTGTGATGATTCCTATGTAAATGAATATGCACTGTTTTTTTGTTTGTTTTTTTGTTTGTTTTTTTGTTTTTTTTTTTACAAACAGTCTGTTGGTTTAAGAGCAACGTTGCTCCAAGGGTGTGTGTGTGTGTGTGTGTGTGTGTGTGTATCCTGGTGCAGAGTTTCTACAGAAGGACGTTCTTTATCTTTAATTACTTCACTGCCTTACACACAGCTCCAGCCCTTAGATGTTACCATGGAGATGGCAGTGATGGAGGGCTGTGTGTTAGATCCCTGCTGTTCTCTGCTTGGTATGGAAGAGAATTTCATCCAGACTAGAGATCAAGACTCACTCCCCCCACACACACACACACACACACGCCCTTAAACTAAGGAATTGTATGTTGATTAGCAGTTTCTGATGCAGCACCAGCACCTGTCATTCTGTCTTTTTAAACAATGCATCATTGTGCTGCTAGTTCTCTCAAACTCACACTACGCTCCTCCCTCTGCATGCCCCTCCTCTGCCTGCACAGGGAGTCATGGACTCCACATACATGGTTCCCAGTCACCTTGGCTGTATTTTGGCTGCACCATGCGGTGCACAGAAGCAACCAGCCATTAGTCTGAGAAAACACCGCACTGACCCTGAGCTGATTAAGAGCTGCTGGCTTCTCCCCAGACCTGAGGCTCCAACTCTCTTTTGGAGCTGCTGTGTGCGTAGTTCAAGTGTCAACGGGGCGAGCCGAGGACTCCTGCTGCGACAAGGGAGGAGGCAGGAGGAACGTCCGGCCCAGACGGTCACGACAGCAGCGGGGAGCAGGTCGGCTAGTCGCCGATGATTCATTCATGCCGCCCTGAAGCCGTGGGGGCTTTTATATTAGCCCTCGTTCGGGCCAGCTGAGAATATACTTAAAAAAACTTGGGCAGTTCCCTCAGCGGCAGTTTGGCTGAATCTTTAGATGTTAGGTACTAATTGATCGAAGTTAGCAGGAAGACTCCATTAGAAAAACACTATACTAATGGCCTTTTCACTATAGAACATCTTTAAGAGACATTACTGGTTGTACTCTGAAGCTATATGTTAACATAAAGTTGCCCCCAACAGTAAATTGAGCCGTTTCAGACAGCAGGGTGAAGACAGGAAGGTACAGCCAGTTGTAGGTACCGATGCTCAGGCCAGACCTGAGAGCTGACACTAACAGAATAACGAGCACGGCCCCGAGGTTGCCATGAGCACATCGCTGACTGAACGAGGTGGAGTGTCTGGGGGTGGGGGCAGAGATGAGGGCTCCACAGCCACCCCCCACTCAACCCAGGCTGACGTACAGCGTCTGCCAGGAACGGTCCAAACCAGAAGAGAGGCGAGAGGTGGCCTTCTGGATTACACATCTTCGTGTCTCCAGATAACAATAACAGGTAGCAATTAGCCGCAAACACATTGCATTCACGACAACATCCTGCTGGAGTTCAGGTTAGCAATAGCTTATGATGCTATGGAATTGCTGTAACTTGTACTGTAACTTGATTGTATATTCAGGCCACAAGTTAGCTGCATAGGAAGGTTCAGTACCATAAGACTATCTTCTAGAGT
>JAOYMR010000008.1:9223403-9237288 GCA_025802075.1 Tenebrosternarchus preto
GTGAGGGCTGAGAGAGAGACAGAGGAGGAGTGAGGGCTGAGAGAGAGACAGAGGAGGAGTGAGGGCTGAGAGAGAGACAGAGGAGGAGTGAGGGCTGAGAGAGAGACAGAGGAGGAGTGAGGGCTGAGAGAGAGAAAGCTAGAAAGAAAGACAAATTGGTTTTGGGTAAGAATAGCAAGGAGAGAGAGAGCAGGCAACTTCCCTGAGCTAAATCTAGCCAAAATAAAAAAAAAGACATCAGATAACCCTTGGGGCATGAAATTGCAATGTAATAGTCCTTTCAGTCCATATTCAAAAATAAAATCATGCATACTAATGGGGGCCAGAGGCCAATCTTCTTCTGAGAGCATTCTCCATCAGGACTGTGCAGAAGTGGGAGATCCGATAGGCTTACCAACTCCATCACATTTAAATACAGTCATATCCCATGACTTCAGCATCCGTGTTATTTGCCCTCCCCATCAGTGAGGGCAGAGGAAGTCATAAGGACATTTTTTTCCCCTGAGCACAGAAAAAGTTCATATAGAAAATATACCATTCACCCACGATATGTAATCCGAATTACATGCACAGTATGTTCACATTTTTCTGCGGGTAGCTGGATTATTCATGCTAGATTTAAAATGTAACTAACTATTCAAAAGTCTAAAAGTCTACATGTCTTGAAATAGGAATAAGTGCTCCTGTCAATGAGGGATGAAACTTTCTTGAGGCCTCGTTCTGAGACGCACGCTCCTGTTCCAGTGGTTATTTTTACTGGCCGAACCCAGGCTGAAGCCCGAGACGGCTCGGCCACTGAGGACGCGGACTCTAGAGGTGGGGGAGTCGATCGGCAGTCAAAAACTCACCGGCAAACGGAGAGCTTATCGAGTTCAGACACAAAAGCGCGAGCATCACCAAACCACCGTTTCGGTAGCAGGTCTGCCGCTTGCAAATGAAAGCACATTCTGCTCCAAAACTGGAACAGAGCAAAGCCAGCAGGTGCACGAGAGGCAACTGCAATCAGTACAGCTGAAAATTCTTTCACAAAAGCTTTTCTTTTCCTCTCCTTGTTTATATCCATTGAATTTTGCATGCCTTTCATTTATCTGGAATACATAGCATTCCAGTAAGGTCTCATTTTCATGGAAAAGGTTTTTTTCTACATTATTCATAGAAGGTAACTGAAAATAGTGCTGGAGGCTAAAGGGAGAGCACAGAACAGCGGATCTCCCTTTTCAGCCTCTGCTGATTTCTTTTTCTTTGAAGAAATGTTAGAGTACAAGTGCTATGGCAAACAAGGGACGCTTTATGCCCAATTTATGAAACGTTTGTAATCTATTACGAATAGATACGTTCGCGTGATCGCACCAATAATGTGGAACAATCAGCATGAGGGAGAGGATGATGGACTCTGAATGACTGATGTCATGAAAAGGAAAAACTATGAATGCTAGCTGCTGCTAGCACTGACTTTAACCATTCATAATTAACTTCAGAAAAATTGCACGGGGCAAACTGTTTGCAAATCACTAGATCCAACTGTATCTTTTCTAAGTCCAACTGCATATTTTTCCACAGCTTTGTTATTCCAGGCAAAAACACGAGGTTGTGATAACACCCCAAAAGCTGTAAACTGAGGACGGAATGGTGACGACCACTGTGTGAACAATCTAGAAACTCTGCCGTATGTTCACAGGTGTTCATATAGTCAAAAATCCTGAATAACCCATTTTAAACTTGACCAAAGCACTGTTCTACCCACATGGTCTGAAGACGTAGTTGGTGTTCCGCTCTATAAGCAAAGTACTGCCTGCCAAGCCAGATGGTGAAGCCTATTACAGAAAACAACCATGTACTTAAAACCCCCTTTTTTTACTCCTGAGGGAGCTGATGGATGTCTGCAATATGATCACATCCGAAAGTGAAATCAATGGAGCAGGTTTTGCCAGCCCTTGCCTACATGTCTATGCTTGGCAGCCTATCGGTGTAATTAAGGGAGATTAAACATCATTACATGTCCTAATTCAGCGAGTTGTAAATAAAGTGTAAAGCACTGCTCTACCTCTTCTACCAGGGTGTGCAGAGATATGCTTGGAGTTAAAGCAACCAGGCAGAAGCAGAGCGTTTGAGGAGCCTGCAGATGGACCGGAGGCCTTCTAGGATGAGCGTGGCACGGCGTGGTCAAGCCCAACGCAAGGCGAGCAGGGGAAAAAGGGCACGGTTGGAGCACGGCCGAGGCCTCACACTGAAAATCCCCCCCTGCGGCTCGAGAGTGAGCCATTTCCCAAGCAAAACTTCAAGAAGAAGGAGACGTGGAGAACGTGGAGCTGCCTGCTCCAGTGTCTCGCTGCACACACACGAACACAACAAAGGAAATGAGGCAGATCTGGCAGATGGATGGTGAGGAGGACCTCAGTATCTCAAGGAAAGCAAGCGTTTCCTGCATATTTCAAAAATAAATGTTAGAGAGACAAGTGTAAAAGAACATTTCTCTCTAAACAACAATAACATTTTATTTTATTTTTGAACGGTTCTGCTGCGATATGAAAGCCTGTATTATAATGCGAAAATGTTTTTTGGGAGGCAGTTGTGAATGAGAAATGCAGCAGTTGGCGCCGACCTGCCACACCAGTGGCTGGCTGGAAGCAGATGGTGGCCACCCAGTGAATCCTCATATTGACACTTCGCTGGCCCAGACAGCTCTTGGGAGAACAGGAAGGGCAGCCAAGGACCGTCAGAGCACAGGACGGGAGTCAGATGGTTCACTCGGCACAGTGCATTCCCACCAGCGTAATACCGCTGAGGAACTGGAGCAGCTCCTTGACTCAACCATCCTTTTTCCTTTCCACTTACATTCGTTCATCTTTCATGCGCTGAAAGCATCATGTTCGTGGCCTGAAAACTTCAGCATCACATGCAGCCTTTGGTGGTTAAATATTTCACTATGCTCTTTTTTTTCCTTTTTTGCTCTTAGCACATATTTAAAACAGAAAAAAAAAAACACCAGACAAGCATAAGGGGTTCAAATTTGCTCCACTTGTCAGGAAGAGAAATCAAGAGGATTAAATTCAAAACCATTTGCTCCTTTTGGCCAAGATTATACACAGCGCATTAAATAATTTTTGCAGGTCTAAAAAGGAGCAAGTCTATTGTGTCTGAAGTGCTACCATTCAGCCCCGTGTCCACCATCCTCAAGGTCAACATTTAAGAGATCTTACCCTCCTCATCGCAGGAAACGCAACTGCTACTACTAGCTGCCGTTGCAAGTCGTTTACTTAAAAACTAGGCCTTTTATATGGGAAAGCACTTCCATTACATGCAGTGTGGCCTGGCATCAGACTTCCCAGTCTAACGTAAAGCTGCAGAGGTGTACATGCCGCTGGAGGGCGTGTCCAAGGTCACACCGGGTAATGTCCATGCCACCGGCCTGTTGTGCTGCAAGGCAGGTCATCACACCTGCCGTTATCTCACACTTGCCTTTAAGGCACCGCCGGAACCTCACAGTCATGAGAGCGAAGCGTGCAAACGCAAAAAAAAAAAAAAAAAAAGAAACTTCCACTGCTAAGGGCCAGGGAGGCTCCAGGGGCAGATTCTGAGGGCTGCTCTCCCTAATGGTCTTCAGCAGGTTACACAGCGTAGCACATATCGAGCAGATGTCAGCGACGCACACAGGCCTCTGGACGTCTGCTGCAGCCCTGCATACACAGTCTGCTAGAACTGGTGCCTCCATCTGTTTCTAGGTTTATACTGCTGGCACAGTTTGCCATTTCTACAGGGCAAAAGAATCCCTCTTTTGTTCCATCAGTGGGAAGAGGCCTAAAGTCCATCTAAATTCCTCATTTGTCATCCATCAGTCTCTGAATCACTGGGAAAAAAAAGAGATTTGCAGAGAAGTAACTGCTTGTATTGGGTCTGCAGTTTGGAAGCTTTCAGCAGTTAGAGATAACAGATCTGCTTCTTCAGATCTGTGTGAGAGAAAATGTGAAGAAATTCTCTGATGAAGGCCAGGCTTTTAATTACTTGAAATTAATTAAAATAATGAGCTAATCTGGAAGACATGATTGGCACTGCTAATGAGAAAACTGAGTCCAAGTACTACTGGAATCCATCTTGAAACTAAAACTCCTAGAAGCCATTTTCTCCTGAATAAATAGAAAACCAATTCATGTTCTGCAGTCATAACCTACTTGCTAGTAAATCTCCAGTCTGGATGGACTTGGAGCCAGGGATGTGACTTAATTCTTTAATTTCCACATCACTGACCTTTAGTTAAAAGTTAAAAGCAGAATTCACTTTGTGCAATAAGGCTTATTTCATTCGCCCCGTCAGGCAATGCTTATGTGCTAAATTAACATTTTTTTCTAACTCTGGAACATACGAGCGTTATCTTCATTTTTCACAGACTAGTGTCCAAGAACTCCAGCGGTAGGTTGGACACCACTGTGCTGGTTGCCAGGTTTGTCTGAGAAGCTCCCCTTTACCCAAACTGTGCTGTTCCATTTAATTGGGCCTCTCCATATGCATAACAGCAAGTGCACTGGGAAATGGGAATCCTTGAAGTGATATTCAGCAGAGACAGAGTAACACACAACACTCAGTCTCTTAGGAAGGTCGTACCTGTAGATGTGCACTGGTTGCCCATTGACCCATGTGGTTAAATAAAGGTTAAATCAATTGTAGGTTTTTTCCTCAGAGTCCATTTATTGGTGGATGTGGATTTATCAAGGTAGAGCCTCATCAACCACCACCCTATCACCCACCGCTAACCTGTCAAAATGCTTTTTAAAGTAAAGGGCATGGCAACGGAGATGGAATGGGCGTGCGTGTACAGGGGATCTGGGCCAGGCTGTACTCAGACCACACTCTGGTCCCCACAAGACACCCCCCCCCCACCACCACCAAAAAAAACAAAAAAATAAATAAAATTTTGCAGTGGCGTAATGAAAATGGCATTTCTCATTTACTATGCCTGAAATCCGTCATCTGCAGCAAAGCACATGATTCTGCATTTAAAAATCCATCCATTTGGAAGTCTGCATCTGAACAAGGTGGCACATCTATTAGCATTCTGAGCACTGAAATCAGAATGTTTGTTTATAATGCCATTTGAAAGGGAAGGGCTGAACTGAAAAGGCAGCAGGTTCCCATTCAAAACTAAACTAGCCAACAGACATGTCTTTGCATTTTAAAATACAACAAAAAGTGTATTTATTAACATCATGTAGGACAGTAGACGACTGAAGACGTATTTCCTTCCTGTCTGTTCTGGAGTGTCCTTTAGAGTGGCTACAATGTGAGACTGGTGATCCAACTGCCTTGTAAAAACCCGTCAACCCAGTCTAGGTGGTTATGGGATTTTGAAACGAGCCTTTGCTCAAGGTTGGAGTTTTGGCTGAGGAGATGCGTGGTATTACTACACAATTCCAGTGGTTGTCCGAACACGTCACACCCCAAGGTTGGTCTTCCAACAGCTTACCTCAACAGTGCCTAAGAACAATTGTGGGAAGCTGCGACCAATTTAAATAACATTTCCCCTGACACACTAGTTCACAAAACGTATGCCAATTTGATAATTAACTAATTTTACTACTGGATAGAGAAATTAAAACAGCTGAAAAGAAGAAAAATGCGTAATGTCATACCAGGAAAAACGGCTATGACTACATCCTGCTGACTAATAAAGAGTTTCTTTCTAGTAATTAAGAACTGGGTACAACAGAGAGGGGGTGTGAAATGCAGCTTTTTAAGGGGGATGATTACCCCCAAACTCCACAGAAACAGCACCCCCTGCTGGCTTTGTTCTCTCCCACTAGAAAAATAGCATAATTGCTCTTAAAGTAAGGTTAGCCGCATTCATTTATGTTTGGATCAGGGAAGAACAATTAAAGTCAGACTTTAAATAATTGCATGGCAAAGCATTCTGAAGTCATTCTAACAGCTTCGGCCGGTCAGATGCTTTAATAAGAACACATGAGAAACAAGCCGAGATGATGAAGAGCACGTTTAGAAACAATGCTAACAGCGCACACGCTTAGCCAGGAACAGATTTACTGTTCAGTTCATAAGTGCCAAAGCATGAGTCTGTGTTTGATCACAGCACAAAGAGGCCAACTGTGGTGAAGTTTTCCGTTGTTTTACTGTGACTCAGGAGATCATTAACTTCTTGAAAAACTACAGAGTGATTTTTCTAGTTCTTTAATGATCTTCGACCCCATTCTTGCTCAAGGTTCTCAATGACCCACACTGAGCATCTACTCTGACTCAGACACACACACACACACACACACACACACACACACACACGTGTTTTCTCTTTAAAAATGGCTGCCAGGCACCAAGCAGTTGTCCGAGTTGGTCCTCGCTGTGACATGTGACTGATGTTAGACGCAGAAGACTAACCGTCAATGGAGAGGAACATTCAGTGCACATCCTTCTTTCTAACAGGGAAAGTAATTGGTCCTTCCATGGTCAAGCAGAGATAGCATCTGACCTACAGTGCACCAACAGTATATAAAACCAGGTCCATCTCCACTACAAAGCAAACCAGTGTCGTATATCAATTTCCAATTAACAGGTATAGGATGTTACTGCAGCAGCTTATTATTGTAAACGAAATTAAAACAAAGTTCTCAAGCACTCAAAAGATCTTTGGAGGGAGTGGGACAAAAAAAAAAACTGGCACTACAGAGTCCAAGATTGCAGACATCTTGAACAAATATCTCTAATTCATCTTCCCAACAGATTTCTGTACAAAATCCAGACTCCTAGAGCAGATGGTGATATTTTCCAAATTACAGCACAACCCCTTGTTGCTTAGTTCATTCTTTTATAAACAATGTTCATGCCAGCAGTGAACAAGATGTAAAAAGCCATCTAGGTGCCTTTAAAGAGACAGTGAATGGAGCGAGGTGAGACAGTGAATGGAGCGAGGTGAGACAGTGAATGGAGCGAGGTGAGACAGTGAACGGAGCGAGGTGAGACAGTGAATGGAGCGAGGTGAGACAGTGAAGCAAGCGTTCTCTGTGCTCCCACTGCAAAAAGCAACTCCATGAGTCAAAATGACCCATATTCATTTTGGGTCAAAAAATAAAAAAGCAAAATGAGAAATAAGCCACATTATCAGCTAAGGCCACTGTAATTTGTTAAATGGATTAGACCAGATGTACAGTGAGACACAGAAAGGAATAGAATTATTTTAAATAACAAAGTACATATGCGAAATTAAATGGGAAATTACTAGATAGACCTGAAGCACTAAAGCAGTGCATGAAACATCAGATACCACATGGCTTTGCCCCATTAAACCATTACAGGTAGTATGTTGGTGTCATTTCAAATCTCAGGTCCAAAAGCCTCTCCTCACAATACATATTTTTTTAAGTTCAGAGGGGACTATCTGGTTAGAAGGAAAGTGTCATGGTTTGGTGTTGGCGCTTGACTGTTCGATACAGCTACAACGTTCCTTTCCCTCTGCCTGCAGGCGAGAGCGTCGGGGTAATGCCCAGGGACCTCGTCCGACAGCTGCTGCTCCTCGACACGTTTGGAGATCAGGAGCGGAGAAGGAAAGCGGCTTGAAAAGGTTCTTTCTGCGCCCAGATCCACTCAAGCGCCCGTGCTCTCCCGGTAGGGGGGGTGGCTGGGGATTTGGGGGCTCAGACCTCCAGTGTAGCGCTGGCTCTTCTCCTCCTTCCCTCCATCTCCCAATTCAGGCTGCGCTTTTAAAGGCAGCCTCTCCCTTGTTTGTTCTAACTCGCTCATCACATCTCCGAGGCGGCAGAAAATCCCTCGAAGAGCGAGCCGTGCGTGCAGTTACCCGTGGAATAGAGAAGTGAAAGAGCTGTAGGGCTGCAGCATAATGGCTTGAACAAAGCCCGTGATCATTTCCCCTCATTGCCTGCCATTTCCTTCCAAACATGCATCTCGGCAAAGGGAACAGGTACTCCTCACATCCTACACACAGTAAAGCAAAATATCGAAACAGGCCTGGAACCACATTTGCTACATCAATGCCTTCAAGATAAGCTGTTTAGGATTGACTGTGGATGGATAAGAGCTCAATGAGGAGTAAACATCACCTGTGTGAAATCCTGAAGTCCATTCGTCAAACTATTCCTGTCTAAACAAAATCACTTAAAGCTGTAATTGAAATGACTGATGAGAGGAAATAAATTACTAAAGCAGAATAACTCTGACCACTAGAGCAGTTTAGACTTCCATTCCGACACACAACTCTTGTACTTGGTGGGAGTCTCCCAGCACTGACCAATCCTCTGCAGTCATATTTAGAAGCATCACCATCTGAGCCATGTCACATATTGGGCGTGTTGCTTTCTGTGGAGGCACAGACTCCAGTCATTTCTCATGTGGAGGCCTTGAAGCTTACACATCAAATGTCCATAAAGGACGCGGATGCCTGTCTCACCCAGTTTACTACACCCACAAGGCCCTTCTGCCATCTCTTCATCTGACAAGAGGACGCCTTAGTCACTCAGAGCTGTCTAAAGGGAGCGGAATGCAGCTCACAAACCCATTTGAAAAGCATCACATTTTCACAGAGGAATACAAAAGAAAAAAGATCAACGTGAACTCAGCAACCTTGTAAAAAGTCTTTCATGAAATCATATTTCATATTTATGGCCATTATAAAACGGCAGACATACTGAACATACTGTTTTGGAGAGCTACCCTAAGTGCGCGCTGTCACCTGATTAACATCCAGACAAATGGTGATGCTGCTAACGTTTTGGTAGCAATGTTTAAGTTATATGGCCAAATGTGACAGTAGCAAAAGGGGTTTTGTTAGATAGATAAAAGAGAGAGGGAAAAAAAAAAACCTTATTTGGCCCAAACTGCTATCTGCTGTTGGGAAATGGTTACCCCAGCAACCAGCAGTCTTGGCTCGTCTGTCGGAGGATATGGATATCAGTTTCCTTCCTGTCTTACAACAGTACAACAGAGGTCATGTTCAACATGTCAGTCAGGTCATTCTCTGGTCCTAGAGAGATCATTTCTTTTAACCAGTAAAGTCCAAGATGCAGCTTAACAAGAGTTATGGACAGAAATACGAGCAGCTGTTGTAAATGGCCATTTGTTATAATCCAGTCCCCAGTGCCAGTAAGGTGGCTTATAAATAAACACAACAAAAACAACCCCCCCCCCCTTAAGCAGCTGATGTGTTTTCAAGATGAATCATCTGTCTCCAGCTGCCTGTGTGCATTATAACTGAATCTATCAGACAAAATAAAAACTTCAAATCAACATCTATATTACTCCTAGCTTCCTCAAGGCACACCAAGGAGATCACATGTCCCTCAGCCTCATGTGACTTTCTAGGACAAAAGAAACTGTAGTTGAGAACCAGCACTGCAGCCTTTGAGCAAACACGCACACACAATTAACCGTTGGCAGTTTGATGAGCATCCATGCATGACTGTTGGACAGAGCAGCCATGTCACACTATCAGTGTGAAGGGAGATTCCTGAGCACAGTGCAGGCTACAGGGGCTCCCTACAGAATCTACAGGGGCTTTATGACTTTGGACACGTTGTGGCTGATGAATGTACTGAGAAGTACTAATCAGATATTCGGACAGAGCTTTAAGGAGTAGTTCAATCAAAAATGCTAATCTTGCCGACAGCGAGTGAATACAAATAGCAATGCAAATTAGCAATACGCAAATTATGCTATGCTAACGGATGGCTGCTTCAATTGGCTTTTTAGCCACGTTAGCATGTTTGGGCAATTTATTCTTTGAGCAGAATGAACAGAAATACTACTTCCATCTTTATGTGGCTGTGACAGCCGACTAATCCCCTTACACAGCATGAAGCTTAAACAGCAATTTGTCCTTCCCTAAGGGCACACTGGCTGTCCAGCAGGAGGACACCCATCCTCAACTGCTCGTGCGGGAACATTCACATACTTAAGGACCTTAAACAATCTAATCTCCTCAGTTTGATAGGCTAATGATAATGTTACAAAGAGAAAATGATGGACCATTAGTGTGTGAACGTACATACACACATGCACTCGTGCTTGCATGCACGCGCGCACACACACACACACACACACACACACACACAGTGTTTGAAGATCAAGAAGAAGGAGCGGTAGGCTAAAGGCTCCTGCTTTTTCCTCACTTTGACAGAGTACCCTTAAAAACCACCACATTGCAATTGATTCCTGAGCGAGTGAATCATCAGGCCAGTGGGAGTCTAAGAACTACAATCAACATGTCACCATTAATTAGGTGCCACTCGAAGATGCACATTAAAGCAGCTGAGAGGCGAAGCGAGGCGAGGACTCTCTCTCAAAGGCAGACTGGAGAGCAGGTCTAGATCTGGGACAGAGGAGGTAGGTCCCTCTGAGCCCTACAGCTCCAGTTAGTGCAGTAGAGGCAGTGTGGCCAGCTGCAGTGGTCAAGACCTAAAGCAGGGAGGGTGGGTTAGGCACAGAGGAAGTGATGCCTCAGGGTTAATTAAGGTCCATCTCTGCTGCTCAGCTCATGTACCCGTTAATTGCTCCTCCATCGTACCGGGGGGGAAGCACTGCACAGTTTAAAAAAAGAATATCTTTATCTAGCAATACCATTTTACTGTTAATGGTGTCTTAAGTAACTGTTCTATTGTTTTTTACATGCATAAATGTATTTCTTGAGCTTAAAAGAAGATTAGCTCAGGGCATAGTAAGTGTGCTTTAAATGAGTGCAGCCCAGGAAAGAGAAGGAGAGAGAGAGAGAGAGAGGGAAAGGAGTAGTGGGAGAGTAAACGAGTGCGAAAGAGGAGGAGAAACGATGGCGTGGCACATCTACAGCGCGATGGTCAACAGTACTGGAATTTTCACAGCTCACTTCACGAGGTTGTCTGGGCCGGTAAAAAGGGCACGTCAGACTCGCGACTTCCTAAAACATCCCTCAGTCTGGTTGGCTCACTGACCATCTATTCTGACATCTCTGCAACCAGACTCTGCTTTTCCCCCACCCACACATCTTCAACCCATTCTTACCCTTCAGGCCTTTATAAAAATGCATCATAAGGCAGAAAAAGTTCAGCTAATTAACAAAAAATGAAAGAACCATCATGAGGCCCTTGTAATAAAATTTTAATGTAACAATGTGTATTTAAAGTCATTTCCCAGCTCTGAATGCCCCAAGGCATGGAGCGTCGGGTCCTCCACTCTAAATTTAATTACGTTTTTCAACACTCCAGATCTCGAGTGGCCATGTCATATCTGTTAGAAGCTTTAGATGTTCTGGTTGACTGATCCTTATGAACGTGACCTCACAAAAGGTCTAGGGCCAATCTGGCACCAAACAAAGCCACGCAAAGCCTGTTTACGCCGTTGACCTCGAACACCGATTGTGACCTAGAGTGATGATATCTGACAGCCCAGAGGAACCGGTCTGAGCCCAGACGTGTGTAAACCCAGCCCTGGGAGTACAGACGCACTGCAAAGGTTAGAGTTCGTCTTGCTCTGCAAGACCATAACAGTTCACTCACACGCCCTTCTTGAAAATAAAAGGAGTTAAAGCAAGTAAGACTGAGAGCACAATCCTGGGCCTCCAGGACTGGCTTGATGCAGTACTGCATTAATCCAGGCGATAAACACTTTGTTAAAATTCTGATGCACATGAGCCTGCGGGGAAAGAGAAATCAACATCTTCCGAGCTCACAACTAGTTTGCACAGTGTGACAAAATGCGAACGAGCAGGACATAGTCTGTAAAGCAGGACACGATTAGATAATGCAAACTATATTTCTCTTCCACTGCTAGCAGCAAAACTGTGAAACTCGCCGAAACGTCTCGTGTGCATTAAATTCAAACGCGGCGTGTGGAGCGCACACCCGCTCGCGGCGTCCCGCGGCCGGCTCCCCGCGGGCTACGTTAGAGCCCCGTGGGTGGGCGCGAGGCCTAGGGCACGGCCTGTGGGGGTGTACACACGAGTCCCCGGAGAGCAGCCACCGCCGACCCCCAACGAGAGTCAGTCACCGCAAAACCACGAGACGACTGTCGGGGGACGTCTAGTCGAGAAGGAGCCAAAACCTGATCAGGGTGCGAGAGTAAAGTAAAAATAAGTAAATAAATACTTCCAAAAAAACCCCCCCCAAAAAAACACTGCTTCATGATTAAAAGTTGACGACGGCAAAGTAATCTGCCTCAGTAATATTCAGACAGAAAGAGAAGCAGTCGTCTGTTCAGACTCACACGTACAAATACATTTTCAACATTTTGTGGAAGGGAACCACCACCCCGCCCCTTTTTTGGTCAGGTGACCAGGACACCTGCATGTTTTCAAAGCTCGTGTTTGTTGTAAGAAGCTGGCCATTTGGTTATGTAGGGTATAATCCTCATCCTAAAACAGTGATAAGCAGATCTAAAAATGTGTCTTACAGGTGCTTCCTACACAGAGAAATGAGTGCTCCCATCACACCAGTGGTGTATGCAAACTGCTGTCAGACTTGACAGTTGGCCCATTAACAGCATCGAGCACATGCTCCAGGCTTTGGTGATAGCACTCCTAACGTCAACCAGGGAATCCAACAGAAGTCAGTGGGTTCAACAGGCATGTCAGGAATCAAAATGGCACCTTCATCTACGCCAGAGAGATTACAGGTGTTGACGATGCTTGAAAACTGCCCCAGCAAGATAGCGCCCCGCATTAAAATCCTGCCACCGTGTAGCAAACGTCCTCCCTCAGGCAGCCTGGTGCTTTCACATTATTTCACAGAGCTACGAGGCTGTCAGTCTTCATGTTGGAAAGCTTTGATTTCTTCTGCAGGAAATAGTTTTGGCCAATATGGCAGTACTGACACACGGCCCGTTTTTACGCTGCCATACGAATCATGAAAACACCGTCTGAAGTAAGCGGGACTTCACAAGTTCTGCCGTTTATGCACAATTTTCTAGCACGACTCGAATTGTCTGAAAACGAGCCAGAGCCGAGGGAACCGGGTCAGCCTTAGCAGCCTCCCGTTCCACTCAGTCCTTCATCGGCAGGAACCAAGCGCGTCAGCCAGACCTCAGAGAGAACCATCCCAGCCGGGGACCACAGCACAGTCACAGTAGGGGGGTTTTGTTTATTTTTCTGAATTTTTTATTTGGTGCAAACAAACAAAACAGCATTTAATAACCAAAGCACGGAGAAGCCTTGAGTACACAATGTTCCTTCCTTTCTGGTTCACCGAAGTGTATGTGTGGAGATGGCGTTTAGTCACATGTGGGTGTGCCCTACTCACTCCCAGCTTAACACGAAAAACTGAAAAAGGCTTCTCCAGAGATGAGGCCATATATATATATATATATATTCTCTGGCTGGACTTTCTGGAGCCTTCTCCCAGCCCCTTCCCCTCTCCCGGACAGACACGGACGCATCCGAGCAGAGGGTCACATGATCCGGCCAACATCCGCTCCATCATCCCATACTAATCATGGCAGCGACATGATTCATCATAGCATCAATATGTATTAGGGCGCAGCAGGAAGTGAACGGGCGGTCCAGCAGGATTCACATGGAGCCGTTTCACCGTAGGCAGCTCGTCAACGACGAATCAACGAACGGCAAAAGAATTAAGGAGCACTCCTTCACGTCCAGGACATGTGACCCACTTGTTCTGCTGAGAACATTTGCAAGTGCTTTGTGTGTGAAAGGCAGCTGACACTGAATCTAAAGCAGAGGGAAGTGGATTTTCTATTTATTTATTTATTTTTAATCCACAGGCACACAGAAGAGGAGTTGTCTGCAACAGGCAGATGGGCTGGGCGCTCTCTGACCGAGTGCCAGCCGTTGCTGTGCATGCTGTGAGAGTGTGAAAACACACACACACACACACACACACCTCCTTATAACTAGCTTTATGGGTGCAGTGATCCCTGGCCCTCAAAAATGCAGAAGGAAGACACACAG